>CM017194.1:28216285-28331285 GCA_004837865.1 Musa balbisiana | reverse complement strand
TAAACATGGTATGCAATTTAATATTTTAATGGCAGTACGTACCGGTTCGACAGTATACCGCTATGCGGACCGTTCGTTACCGGACGGAATGTGCTACAGCGCTACAGTAAGAGGAAGAAATATTTAAAATCGCTCGGTGACAGTGATACAGTGCTCCAACGGACAAATTGATCGTTGGAGCCCTTTCTCATAATATTTAAACCCTTTTTTTTTCCTATTTCACTTCAGTATATACTCTCTTTTTTTCTCACATTTGTGCTCTCCTAAACTTTACAAAACAACGATTTGTGAATTGGATCGAGGTTAATTTGGGAAGATTAAGAGGAAGAACTTTTTTATCAAGAGGTATGTTTACATAAGGATAATCCGTAATGGATTGAAATACGAACCTTGCACAAGATATTCTTCAAAGCTCGAAAAAGATATGTGATACTATTCTTATCTAATTTACATTGATTTTGCTAAACTTATTCTATTACTATATTTATTTCTAACTTAAAAACCCTATCCTAATTTTATTTTTATTTTTAGATATTTTCGGAAGGTTTTACACCTAAATTAGGTGTACTGCTCAGTATGCCCTAGTGTACCGCTTGGTACATGGTACCGTACCGTACCGAGCCAACCTCGAAATATCGGTATGGTACGGTATTGCATACCTTGATTTTGAATAGGAAATAATATGAAACTCATGTATTGTCTAGTTTTTATTTTGATAGTTAATTTTATCCTTAATTATATTTTTCATAGTTTTTATATTGACGAGTGCCTTTGTTAAGTTTGGGTGAGTGCCTAGTACCTCAAAGGTGTTTGAACCTTGGTGCCTTTTAGTGCCGAGCGCCTTTGTCAACAATGCCTTTGGAGAGAATCTCATTCTGTTATATAATATTTTCAATTGGGTGTTCTTACAAGGTTGTGGTGCAAAAGGCTGAGTAGTTGAACGTTGAGATGGTGAATTTTCACCGTTTGATGTTCCTTGCTATGTAACATACTACACTAGTTATTTTTTACCTATTGAATAATTTTTGTAAAATTTGTAAAACTCATATGATTATAGAACAAATGAAACTTTCAACTTGAATACACTTTTCTTTATAAATTCACTTACCTGGTTTTGGAAAGATGCAATTATTTTTCTATTTTTCTCAGAAGCAACTTAGGGAGAACTAACTGTTCACTATTCTCGTTGTTGATGTAGTTATGACACCAGCGCTAAAATTTCAATCTGAATACACTTTTCTTTATAAATTCACTTACCTGGTTTTGCGAAGATGCAATTATTTTTCTATTTTTCTCGGAAGCAACTTTGGGAGAACTAAACTGTTCACTATTCTCTTTGCTGATGTAGTTATACTGTAAAAGTAAATTGACACCTGTGCTAAAATTTCAACCTGAATACACTTTTTCTTTATAAATTCACTTACCTGGTTTTGCAATGATTCAATTATTTTTCTATTTTTCTCGGAAGCAACTTAGGGAGATCTAAACTGTTCACTATTCTTTTTGCTGATGTAGTTATACTGTAAAAGTAAATTGACACCTGTGCTACAATGAGACACTGTCAAAATTATATCCTTGAGATTGGATCAGATTCTGTATGTCAGTAACTATAATGCGATGGAAACCATGCTTCTGGAACCTTGGATGGTCTAGCTATAGCCTATTAGATAATGTTTTTAGTAATTTTGTAAACAACCTTGTATTGCTTTTCTGGATAAAAGGCAAGGGAATGTAAGAAGAAATTGCATTACTATAGATGCTTTTTTTATGTTATTAAAGAATTAACTTAGGTGTTTTAGTTGTGTGAAGTTAAATCCATATGCTAAGAAAAGGACTTTTGTGGTAGGAAATAAATATCGTTTTCATCTCCTTTTTCATCCTTTGTCATAACTGTGTTTTTCTCATCTCATTGCTGTGAAACAGGTTAAGGAGTGCACGTCTGCCTTACTGAGATTTGCTAAGCAAACGAATATTCCTGTTCTTTTAGTAAGCTAGCTATCTTCTTTTTCATGTATTATTGAGTTTCTGATTCTCACTCATCATGCTTGAACCACTGATCCAGATTATGACAATATGAAAGCCCATAGAAGAATTAAAATATCCTATCATATCATAGTTTGGTAACTACAAGTTTTCTGATCCCCCCATTAATTCCATAAACAGCACTCTCATATGATAACTTTCTGCATTCTGTTGCGTCACATTATTGAGCTTAAGTATTGTATTTTAGTTTTTAAGGTCGTTGCATGCAGAACTTTTGGATATAATAGCTGAGGACTGAAGTTATGACTAATATGTCAATTGACCATACTGTTGTTGAAATGCCAACCATCTGAATGGAAAACTGTCTGGACATGGAGGCTTACTAATTTTAGTAGTTCTAGAATTTGTAGGAACTTCTAAGCTTAATTGGTACAACAGCTTACTTGAATGAAGAGTCTCGAAATTGGTTGTTAGTGTTTGGTCATGTTTAATGAATGCAATTGTGTGACGTATCCATCTGGAACTTCTTGGATATACAGTTATAGTTAAATGAATTCATGGCATATTATTTTAAAATCAATTTTTCATGATAGGTTTCTGCATATACCAGGGAGTGCAGTCTCAGGTACCAGAGCCATGCATGGTCCACCATGCTGGCATGCTGGTGCACATGGTACATCAGTTTATACTATTGTACGAAGGAGGGGAAGGGGGAAGGAGATGGGGGAGGTGTTTGTATGCTGATACGGTACCTAGAAAGAGGTAAGGGGGATGGGAGAAGTTCCTGGAGGCAGGGTGGCAGGCAGGCATCATGCAAGTTGCGATATCTGAAGTTTGCGTGCAAACCCTAAGCGTCTGCCTTAAAAATAAAAATTAAAAAGTATATACAAAACCGAGTTCCTTGGCATATATTTACATAAGCATACATCACTTTCATGCATGTGTGACTGCATATATGTGAACCTAGAAAAGGATTAGTCATCAGATCCAATGGATATATAATTTTATTAGCAGAACATTATATCCACATCTGAGTTTAACTTAGGTTTACAAAATTCATTAACATATAATTCCGTTTGTTTCAGATTGGACATGTAACAAAAACAGGAGATATTGCTGGGCCTCGGATCTTGGAGCACATAGTGGATGCTGTTTTATATATGGAGGTTTGTGTTCTATTGCCTAGACATGTCAAGCTATCATTGAACTCTGCTCTCTCTCTCTCTCTCTCTCTCTCTCTCTCTCTCTCTCTCTCTCTCTCTCTCTTTTCTTTCTTGGAGCTTGTAAATTCTGAAATGCTGTACTTTTATGTTTAATAGTTTCAGAGATATACAACTCTGATTAACTTATCCATGGTTTGCAGTGATGTTAATACTTATTCCAAAAACAATAATGAAGTCTGTCATCAGAATAAGGTTACAATCTTTGTTTAGTGTCATTTGAAGTCCATTAGATATGAATTTATGAACTAAACTATCTTAGCTGCCCTCTCAAAGAAGCCACCTTTTCACTTAGATTGAATCATACATGCCTATTGGCTTCCCTTTTGTTGACTAACACGTGCCTACCATTCTAGTTTATCTTTAGTCCATCTAACATAACCTTAATCAAGCACATTTGTCTTTATCTTTTCACCAGGAAAATTTAAATACTTTTAATATAACTGAACATGTCGCCTTATAGAACACACTGGCAGTAGATACACGTAACCAATCTGAAATAATTTGGTCAACATGGCTTGTCATTATTGTATTACAGGAGGAAGACTTTTGTTAGAATTAAAAACAAGTCTTTTTAGATGGTTGTTTTGGCGTTATTTATAATGCACAATCAAGGCAGTCTATATGTGCTCTGCTAATACCATAGATTTAAATCTTGATAGTACCAGCTGGCACAAACTGCTATTATCAGGCTGGTGGTTAATTGATAGTTTTGCTCGATCCTATCTGAAATTGAACTTACAACCTTGTCAACTCAATGAACCTAGCAGTACATATATCAGTGCCTAGCTGTAAGCCTATGTACAGTATAATATTCAGTTTTTTACGATTCTGACAACTGTCAATTGTCGCTTCTTCTTTTGGACTCCTGTTCCTCCTCTTCATTCATGTTGCTGCAGTCTCCTCCTACATGTAAACATTGCAGCCTCTTATTCAGCCTTCTCTCTCTGTATCCTAAAATGAAAATGCACATGATTTATATGACAAAACAGTACTTACCTACTTTCTGTTTATGGCGTTTAATAACTGTCACCGATTTCGTACAGTTGTAGAACAATGA
The DNA here is from genome assembly GCA_004837865.1 of Musa balbisiana. Classification (NCBI taxonomy): domain Eukaryota; kingdom Viridiplantae; phylum Streptophyta; class Magnoliopsida; order Zingiberales; family Musaceae; genus Musa; species Musa balbisiana. Next base: position 28,327,022 of record CM017194.1, on the reverse strand, counting down.
AACTTGCCTGAGGATTCTGGTTCCATGTTTCTGTTGTAATTATCTGCATTGTATTGAGGTGGCAATTTGTTTTATAAAATTGCTTTCAAAATTTATTGTACATGCATTATGATGGAAAAATTATACCATATTTCTCTAATTTGCAACCATAAATTTAATGGAATAGGGCCTCTGTGTTATTAATTTTATATGAATAGCTCATTTGTAGGTTATGTGCTAAGAATCTGTGTTACTACAGGGCGAGAGGTACTCGTCTTATCGGCTTCTCCGTTCTGTGAAGAACCGCTTTGGTTCAACAGATGAGGTATCATACACATCTTACATGTAATTGTGTAACACTTAAACCGATATGTGATGCAATTATTTATTCTTCTGCTATGCAAGTAGGTAATCTTTTAAGTAAAAACTAATGTTAAATATTTGCTTTTCTTTATAATCGTATTAAGAGACATCTATCAGTTTCACATCATTAGTCACAACAACCATACTTGCCCTACCATGCTGATATAGTGATTGGTGACCCGATTATGCTTGGCGACCAAAATTTCATGGTTATTGCTAATTTGATTCAACATTGACATATAGTATATCAATATCAAATGTTGAGAGAGTGATATCATGTATGATTTGTCATGATATTAATCTCCAATTGATTGGATTCACAATGTTGATCCATTCCCCTTTTAGCAAGAAAATCCTTTTGGTCAGTAGCTACTAATGCTTGTATCATGATAAGTTTTTTGTTTATATGTAATGCATGTATCATGTACTACATGTTGATGTATGTTTAGAATGGATCTCAAATCGTATTTTGATTCATTATTGAGGTCAAAAAATAAAAAAACCAGTTTTATTAATGGTTTATTGGGCCCATAACTAAAACTGACACAGGATCAAACTTTGCCAAGACATGGTACTGTGTGGTACTTGCACAATGCTGGTTCACTCTGGCTGATGACTATTGATATTGAACCAACATTTTTATCCGTAATGCATTGTGTAAATTCCAATTATTTAAAAAGCATTAGGCACCAAAAGCCACCAAGGTCCAAAATGCCAGAGCTGTTAGGCGCTTTGAAATATTAAAATATAAAAAATATATAATGCAACTGATAAATAGAAATTACCAATGCTGAAATCTAAATTGGGACTATAATATGATAACAGTAGTTAACTATCTTCTGTTAATAGTAGTTGAAGGGGAGAAAAAAGATTAAGGAGAGAGCGGTGGTGGAGGAAGCCTTAGATGATGGCAACGACGGAAGAAGCTGCGGACGACAACAGTAGCGACGGACAAAGCTTTGGATGGTAGTGGCGGAAGCTACAGATGGTGACATCGGGGGTTGAGGAAGCTTTGTATTTGTTTGTCGTTGGCAGAGGAAGCTACGGTCCTCTCCCTCAACCGCGGAAGGAGCTACACATGGAAGCAGTGGCAGCGGAGGGAATTGCGCACGAAAGCTACACCTTCAAACTCATCTATTGGCGGTAGAGGTAGCGTTACTCCTGTGCGTTGACGACGGAGTCAATGGCAGAGGAAACGTCGGTCTTGTGCTTCAGCGACTGAGGCTATGGCACAGACGTGGTGGAGGCAGAGGTTATGCTAGTGTTGCTCAAGGGGCAAGGGGTGGGTTTTGTATGTAAAGTAACTTTATGTAGCTTAGTTGGTTCAATTGAACCAACTTGCTATTGTTCAACTGATCCGGAGGCTAGGATTGCATGGTTTTAGTCGAGCGCTCGCTCGAGGCACCTAGGCAGCACTTCACTAAAGCACGTTGCCTAGCAAATCTATGAGGCACTTGAGTCTCGCCTCGCATCACTCGAGCGCCTAGGCAAGTGCCTGAGTGGTTATTTAAACCCATGGTAAATTCTAAAGTGCACAGTGCATGTTGATAAAGAATCAACCTATGGACTTCTTCATTTAAGATTAAGCTCTAATGGGATTCAAATTTTTGTAGAAAAAATCTTATTACAAGGAATTTGTGACTTGGGACACTCAATGTTGCAGTATCTATTATTATTGTTAAAGTGTATTATGTATTACTAGTTTCTGGAACAAGTTTGAAAACCACCTGAGGTTTTTGATGCAAAGAAAAGTTATCTTCTAAGTTTGCTTACATTTTAGAAGTTGTTGTGACGCATATCGTAAAGATCCTTATGTTTAGCAAGTTGAAGTCTTCTTCAAGTCTAATATAGCTTAACATGTGATCATCTTTCTTCAACGAATCTTCTTTGTTAGTGATGATAACTGGTTAAGTGTTGATCACAAGCTTGTTTGTTTATGTCAGCTTGGAGTGTTTGAAATGTCGGAGTTTGGTCTGGCAGCTGTATCAAATCCTAGCGAAATATTCTTAAGTGATAATTTTCCTGACTCTGATATATTAGCTGGACTTGCAATAGCTGTGGTCGTTGATGGATCTCGAACTTTTTTGATTGAAATCCAGGTATGTTTGATTATCAGAACAATAAATGGTGAAGAACTCTACTGGAATTTAGCAATAGTTGTGGTCACTTTTGTTGTTGTTATATTAGACAATGCAAAAACATTGCTCTTTTTTTAAGGTGAAGCATAAGAATTATGGTTTCAAATACTTGCTTGTTAGCAAACTTGTAATGCATATTTGTTGTTCACAACATTGTTAAGTTCATATTTAATTTGTCAATAACACTCCATTGTTAGCTTCAACGTTCAGCATGTTGGACCATCCAATAATTTGGTTTGACATAATAAGTTCCATGCTACAACATAATTCTTGTTAGCACTTATCTTATACTGTTAGATCTGCCAATAATTTCTTTTTTCCAACATTTTGTAAGTTAATTTCTCATACAGAACATCTGATTCTAACATTTAATGATTCTGATCCGAAACTTGGAATCAAATTTTGGAATTTCGTGTACCAGACCTATAGCTACTGTACCAGTCATGGCATGGAACAGTACCTTGGTGGTCCATACTTAGTACATCAGTACATACCTATCTTAGAAAAAAATGCTGAAAAAACAAAAAATTATCCAGTTCAGGGCCTAAAGCGTCCTGTATTGTGTATACGGAGTGCTACAGGTTATGTAGCAGATGGTACAATCCCGTATTGGGTAAGCTTCAATGAAAAACTGAAAAACAAAAAAAAATCCAGTACAAGACCTATGACATCCTGTATTGTGCATACAGAGTGCCACAGGTCATGCAGCATATGGTATGATCCCTTATTGGACATGCCATCCAGTTTACTCTGGTCCCCACATGCCAGTTAACTGTTGGACTGGCAAATACTGCCAGTACTGTACGGGTATTGCAAATGTACTTTGAATTTGTTGCCATTTCTCCGTTGGATGCATCAGAAAGGATGTTTGTAGGTTACTTCTTGGACACTTGTTCCTTGGAGAATCAAAGTTATAATTAATTGTTAAAATTATTGGATTTGTAGAACCTTTTCTTAATGTTAGCATCAAATTATAGTCAATAGACTATAATTTGAAAAAACTGAAAAATCTGCATTGTGCATCCTGAAAAATTGAAAAAACAAAAAAAAATCCAGTACAAGAGAAGCTATATCATTAGCTTTACGATTAAAATTCCTGGAGATGTGAGTGATTGAAGTATGCTGGTGTTTGTTCCTTAAGAACTTTATGTCTGAAATGATGGACTTGAGGTACCAGGGGGTATCTTGCTGACCCTTCACAAAATTGACAACCGCTTGCGCATCAGTGTGGATCAAGATATTGTGCCAGTGCATGGACTCAGCATACTTGAGGCCATGAAGAAGAGCCATTTCCTCTGCCATGGAAGGATTATGGACCTTGCTTGTTGAGCAACCAATCACCAGAGTTGCTTTAGATGATTATGTGAACACAATACCTAGACCCGCAGTTAAGTTTGGAGCCAAAGAAGATTCATCACAGAAAAGTAACAAATCAAAATTCTAGGAGTTCAGCCCCAGGATCCAGTTGGCTGTGGTTGAAGGGAAGGCTTCATTAAACAGAGCAAGAGCCTTATAAATGATGGAGGAGGTAGCATTTTGGTGGTTGTGGAATCTGGCCTCATTCTCGTTAAGCCAAAGGCACCAAAACGAGTAGGAGATCAGCCCCACGATCCAGTTGGCTGTGGTCTAAGGGAATCCTTGGCCCTCCTCCGGCCAAGTGCCAGAAACCCAGCTGTTGTAGTATCTGAAACTCAAACCGGTCTTGGATTGCAGGAGGGACCAGAAGGTAAAAGCAACCAGACATTGCAGGAGAATGTGGTGCTGAATCTTCGTAAAAATGGCAAATAAAACAGCTTTCAAGTTGCTGTTGCAGTATACTGGAGAAGTATGTGGTGGGGGGATGATTCCACAAAAGTTTCCAAAGTAAAAGTTTGATTTAGGGGCCCACTGGAAGCTGCCATATTGCCTTCCAGCCTTGCCACTCAACCTCGTTACCAGGCTGACTTTCTGATATTGACAGGCTCCATTTGATGACGACAAACCCAAGGGGCTAGGCTGCCAAACCCAAAAGTTATCACAGGATTCACTGGAAACATAAATCCTCTGAATCCTTTCAAGAAGAGAAGGATGAAACAGGAAAGCCAAAACATAAACATTCCATCCGTTATCATCAAGAAGATCAATGGTTAGTAGACTTGCATTCCTTGTGATCTTGTGGAAACCAAGTATAAGGGTAGAGGTGAGGTTGATAATGTTCCTTCTCGACCAAGAAGTGGCCTTAAGGTAGATGATCAGCCCAAGGGTTGAGGTCTCCATACTTTTTTGTTAGGATGCGAACCCACAAAGAGTTGGCTCTCTTGAAAATTGGGAGAATGCGCTTGGCGCACAAAAGCGTTATGTGCAAGGTCCAAAAACGCTCGAGGCGTTAGGCGCTTGCCCGAGAGAAGTAAGGTGCTAAAATATAAAAATATATATTATAATTAATAAAAAAATTATTTAAATAAAAATGTGATATTAAATTAAGAAAATCTTGTGAAATCACAATATCACATTAACAAAAAGTCTCAAAACTCAAAACAATAATGATAATATCAAATAAATAATATTTTATAGTATTAAAATCAAAATAATATATTATTAATCTAATAAATAAAAAATATTGTAACTAGTATACAGTTAACATTATACTGTTAACAATATACTATCGAGTCGATGTGAGAAGAGTAAAAGTAAGACAGTAATGGCGAGCAGCAAGCAGCAACGAGCAACGATAGTGACAGCGAGAGCGATAACGTCGATAGTGGTAGCGAGAGCATAACGTAAGAGTAAGATTGATGTTGTTGACTGAGAGTCGCAGCAGCAGTAGCAACGAGCAACGACAACGGGAGCGGGAGCAGCGAGTAACGACAGTGACAACAGCGAGCAATGATAGTGGCAGTGGCGAGCAGTGACAGTGGTAGTGGTAGCGGAGAGCAGCGACAGCGGAGAGAGGCAACAACAGTGGAGAGAAAATGTCGGCGGTAGAATCGCGAGCAAGGTTATGGTTGGGGAAGTCGCGAGAGGGATGTTGGGAGGCTGATATCGGTGCTTTAGTTGGTTCGATTGAATCAACTAAAGCACCGGGGATGGTTTAACCCTTGTGCTCGCTCGAGCCCAAGTGGTACCTCTTTGACGTCCGTTGCCTGGACATGAAGTGAGGTGCTCGGGCCACACCTAGCGTCGCATGAGCGCCTAGGCGAGGGCCCGAGCACCTATTGAAATCACTACTGTAAACCAAGTCCTCCTTTATTCTTAGGACTGATGATGGTGTCCTTAAGAAGCGAAGGAGGAATTCCAAAAGAAGTTTCTTGATATACCGACCATGTGTTATAAAACAGTGTTAGAAATGTGGTAGTTAAATAACATCTGAGTAGACATAGAGTTGATTACGAAATTAAGAAAGACAAGTTTGCTCGCTTGGGAAAAAAGACCCTTGTACTAACCCAAGATTTTAGACAAAGCTTTGTCAACAAAGGAGTTCTCGCAACTAGGTGGGAGACGACCTAAAGATAGATAGGCACCTAGATATTTCATAAGCCAAAGTCCTTTAGTGCCCAAAGCGTTGCAAACAGTGTGGTTGGTGTGGGGAGGACAGTGTTTAACAAAGTAAATGTTGGATTTCTGTAGGTTAATTCTGAGATTTGTGAGATCATGGAAGGTACTGAGGATTTTGAGGACATTGACATAGGATTTGGAATTAGCATGAAAGCCTATGAGAATATCATCTGCAAACAATAGATGGGAGACCTTGATTCCTTGAAGGTTAAAGGGTGTAATGCGCTTCAAGCAACATGTGAGATGATGAGGGACGATAGCATTTGTTGAGTCAAAGATAAATAGATACCGCGAAAGGGGGTCTCCCTACCAAATATGGGTGTTTGCCTTGAACCATCGGGAAGAGGTCCCGTTCGTGAGACATGAGAATGACGATGAGGATATGCAAGAATAAATCCAGTCCACGAACTGAGTTGGGAAGTTCATGAGAAGAAGAGAGGATCAGATGGCATCCCATGAGAGTCAGACAAATGCTTTCTCAACGTCGAATTTGAGAAGAACTAAGGGATTTTTGGCTATAAGGATATTATCATGAATATTGCACCCTTGAATGAATGCTGACTGTTCGGGACTGATTAGTGCATGCAATAATAGCTTCATTGTGTGGATCCTCACTTTGGTTAGGAGTTTGTAAATCATGTTACATAGAGCTATGGGACGGTAGCCTTTGATGACCAAAGGGTTGTCCTTTTTGGGGATATAAACCAGAAGTGTATTGCCCCAGCTTGGTGGGAGGAGGTTGGATGAGTGAAAAGAAGAAAAAGATTGGAGGATGTTAGGTTAGATATCGTCCCAGAAGGCTTTGAAGAATTCCACATTAAATCCATCTGTGTTTGGGCTTTTGCCGAAGCCCATTAGTAGGAGGTCAGAATGGATTTCAACAAAAGAGAGGTCTTTGCAAATTTGTTGATTGACGAAGGAAAGAATCATGGGCAAAGGACAGGTGTACCATATTTCAATTTTGATTGACGAAGGAAGAAATCTTGTCAGGATCATGCAAGGAATTTCCATTTTCGTCAGTGATGGAGGTGATCCTATTCTTAGTGCGCCTAAAAGAGGCCTTGTGATGGAAAATTTTGGTATTTTTGTCACCATATTCAATCCATTGGACCTTGGCCTGAGCTCATCACCTGAGGTGAAGTTGTCTATTGAGGGCCATGGACTTGTGAAAGAGATACTAGAATAGAGTTTGTTCAAAATCATTAAGGGAGTTAGTGGCATCTTTAGATTCAAGTTCAGAAATATCCCTTTGGGTGGCCTTGATCTAGTTCTCAAGGTTCAAATTGCATCAATGGTTCCACTTTGAGAGGGAGATACCGAGAGATATAAGAATCTGATGTAAGAAGGCCATGTTGTTGTGGGGACGAGACCGATGGTTATTAAAAACAGCTTTGGACAATCTTGTGAATCTCTTTGTGTTCCAACTAAAAAGATTCGAAGTGAAATGGCCAAGGGCGATCGACTAAGACCTAATCTTGCCAACTTTGATTGGTAAGGGGGTGTGATCAGAGTGTGATCTAGGTAAATATAAAATTGAAGAGTAACTGAAAAGATATGTCCAAGCATTGTTAGCAAACACACGATCTAAATGAGCAGAAGTCCGATGTTTACCGAATCGGTTATTACACCAAGTAAATCGATTTTCAGAAAACCCCAAATCAATCAAACCACAGTGAGATAAGAAGTCTTTAAAGTCGAGCACAGATCTCGTTATGGCAAAGGGTCAGTCACCGATTTTATCATTGGCAGAAGAGATAGCATTCATGTCACCACACAAATACCAGGGAATCTCAGAAAGACAATCAATTGGTGGAATTGCATTCCACAAAGATTTCCGAAGTGAAGAAAAGTTGTTAGCATTTATAGCTGAGAGGAGCCAGTGGGATGTATCGCTGGCTTGGATAACCAAATTTAGGGATTGGGGGTTCTTACCCACTGGAGCAACTTTGAAGTTGCCTTCCTTCTAGAGGACCAGAATGCCCCCTGATCTACCACATGCGGGGGAGAAGTTACCACACCACAGCTTTCCCATCCTTCTTATGAATGCCAAGCTGCTATCCCCCTGCAAACGGGTTTCCAAGAGGACAATGAGGTCTAGATTGTGAGAGTGGATTAGGCTGAAAAGAGCCTCTTTACAGTCCTTTTTGAGTGTGCCTCTACAGTTCCATCATAAAAGGTTCACTATCATTGAGTCACAATAAAGGAGGAGGCAGGATCTAACAGTTCATTTGGAATAGAAAGAGGAGCAGTACGTTTCTCAATTTTTTCCTTTTTGTTACGTTGTTTGATTGAAAGCAAAAAATGATTAAGCCGATGCTGAATTCTGCTTTGTCCTGTGGTTGGAGCTGACCATTCTAGTTCAAGATTACCGTCTAAGATGTCCTCCACCACCATGGCTCCCCCATCTACAGCCTTCTGAAAGCAGCTGCCATTTTGTCCACCAACACGTCGAATGTTAAGGAAACACAGCCGGAGCTGAGCCTTTGCCAGGTTACCCTGTAGGTGCATAAGAAGAAAAGAGGAAAAGCTCTCCCCGGTAGGGAGGGTTAGAAGGGGCAGTGGGTGCCTCAGGGGGAATGAAAGGGGCAAAGGGGTTGGAGATTCTTAATGGGGAAACCCTAGGAGACTCTAAAGCAAGGCCAGCCTGGGAAAGGGGATGGCTGTCTTTTCGATTCCTTCCCCCTTGGTCTGCGATGTGAAAGGGCACCATATGGAATGGTGGCAGTAGGTTTCAATCTGCATCAGTACATATGAATATGCGTCTTTGTATCTTCGTATCTTGGTATTTCAATCTGCATCAGTACTTCATACAGTTTCCATGTGGCACACAGTTTCCATTCTTCAAATGACTGTGGATAAAGAGTAACATGAATTTGAATTTGAGCTGGAAAGCTATTTATTATTTTCTGTTCATTTCAGTTTTGTGTCTTAAGGGTAAGCGATATACACTCAATCTCTGTTGTGCCACATGTTTCCATGCATTCATGTAACATTTCTGAGCTGGAGAGTTCATACATTAAGTTACAACCTAACTTTCTCCTGGCATCAAATCTAAATTCAGTAACCTTTCAAGCGAAAAGGAAGCAAAAAATATTTTGATACAACCATGGTACATGCCAACATACCATGTACATACATATACGTCATTATTTCCTTGGATGCAACAATGTGGAGGGCAGGTTTATTTTTGTTATAAGTACTGAAGTCATTAGGCACTTACCTAGGCGCTCAGGTTAGGCAAGGTGAGGCCCAAGCGCTTGGTAACTAATGCTACATTGGACTGGTACAGATCTGGTAATCAGAATTTTATTCCTTGAATGCAACAATATGGAGGATAGGTTGATTTATGTTATAAGCATTGAAGTTATCAGGTGCTTGCTAGGCACTTTGGTTAGGAAGCGCGAGGCTCGAGCACTTGATAACTAGTCCAAGCCGGCGCCATCAACTAAGTGCAGCCCATGTGTGCACCTGATCCTAGGCATCTAGCGGTTCGGGCACATGTCTAAGCCAAATCTAGCCTGGGTTGAGCCTAAACCAGACCTAACTGGAGTGGTCCGTTGATTCTGGTTCGACCGAACCAGATCAATGTCTTCCAACCCTCCCTTTGATTCATGCATGAGACCTTGCCCTTGAAAAAACTAATCTTCAGTGCTGGTGTCTTCCTCTCCATGGGCAGATGGAAGCAACGTCTTCCTCTGCATCATCAAATGATGGTAGTGACAATGCCTTCCTTTCCATTGTTGAGCGATGGCAGCACCTTCCTTCGACGAGAGGCTTCCATGCAATCTTCGATGGGCTCTTCTTCTCATGATAAATCTCTCCCCTTCCCCTCCCTCCTCCATTGTCATGCTCTCCCCCTCCCCCTCCCCCTCCTGCCAAGCCTCCTCGGACCCCAAAAGCTCCCTTCTCCCTTCTCTACCTCCTCTTCTGCCTGATAGGTCCTCATCCTCCTCCCTCTTCCCCTCCCAATTGACAGCCACCATGCCCTCCTCCTCCGGTGGCACCCTACTCTCCCAACCTGATAGCAACCCTTCCTCGTACCCCTACAACCCCCTCCTCCTCTTCCTCCTCCTCCGCCTCCCTGCTTGTCTCTCAATCAACAGCATCCCCCCTCCCCGTACCTCAATAGCCCACTCTCCCTCCTCTTCTTATGATATTAATTTGTTAATATAGCCTGTGAATGTTTTAAGGGATTGAATATGTCATTGCTACTTCCCATCATTTTGAATTGTCACTGCTTTATTTTAGTGATCATGTTTCTCAATATTAACATATAAATTTTAAGTTTTAATATTCACAAGTGTCTCGCTTTACTCGGATGAGCTCCTAGTGCCTCGGGCATTTTGGCACCTTAGCACCTAATGCCTTTAACTACACTGGTTATAAGGGCTTAATTGTGTCAATGAGTTAGTCGGTTCCATTGGAACACCCCAGGAACTTCACTGCATACTATCTTCTTATGACTAGAAACATTCAGAACAATGGGTTCAAAGTGTCTAAGAATATATAAGCATGATAGCTGTGAGCTGAAATTGGTAACACTGGTGCTCTTCAATTTAGCAGAATAAAAATTCCCAGAAATTTTACTGGTTTGAAACTTGTATCACAATAATATAACTCTTTGGGTCATGTGAATATCTTAAAATTTCAAGAGTACCTACTTTCTAGGTGTAGTTTGTAAACAATTCTAGAAAAGCCTTAGCTAGGCCACGTTGATGTATAGATCCGAGCATGTGAATATGAATTGTTCATGCCAGGACATGGCATGTGATGTCTTTTGAAGTTGCTTCTCTTGACTGTTGCATATAATCATCAGCAATAGCATATGTAGGTTAAATTCTAGCATTTGCTTCAGCTTTAGTGTGCTTCTGTGCCCTTCATTCTTCTGGCTCACTTAAGACAGCGTTTTCTTTTTTTGGCAGGCTTTGTGCGTATCTGATCCTTCTTCAGTCTCAAGATATGCCAATGGGATAAAGGCAAGCAGAGCTGACATGATAATTGCTGTAAGTACAATTATGTTTCTTATAACATTTATATTGTTGACAATTTTTCCTTGTTTTTTGTGACAATTTGTGATATTAATTGTATTAATTTAGACAAAATGTTTCCTGCAAAACATGTTTATGGAAGTTTTTGAAACTTTAAAATATTGACAGTAAAACTGGGTATGCCACTAATGGCACCAAAATTTTGACAGTAAAAACTTGTGTTAATATCTGATTACATTTTGCCTTCAATTTTAGTGGAGGTGGTTAATTGAAGATCATTCAATGTGCTCTCTATGTGACAAAGTATTTTATCACGAGACAGTTTTTATTATAAGGCACTTTTACATGAGATTTTTGTTTTGCTTCAATCAACAAGATGTTCTTACACATGGCAATCAGTTCTTGCATGTCAACTACATTGTCGGTCAGTTTGATATCTGAATTATGACCAAATATGCAATTGGCGCCTGACTTTTATAAACTTTTCCTTTGAAGGTTCTCATGAAACAGGCTGGTCTGAAGCTACAAGGCAACGTAAGGCTTTAATAATTTGTCTCTTTTCTATTGTTTTCACTCAATTTTTTTTCTTTAAGCAGTGGTTTTGTAAAGGTGAATGAACTTATAGTGGGTTATCTAAAACTATAATAAAAAATAGAGGTGTCCGAACCATGGCAAATGGAGCCCACATTGTGGCATTGTTGCATACTGGATTTTGCCAGAACAATGGTCATTGTTATTATAATTATATGTTGATTAATTATCATTCAATCTCGGGCTCTATTATAATTGAGCTTGTTCGTCATCTGCATTGTTTCAACTTCCAACCTGTGCCTGCTGTTGCCCATAGCAGAGCTCAGTGGAGGGTAAAAATAATACTCTGCCTGTTCAACTGTCAACTATTAACATATATAACTCAGTAAATAGCCATGCTACAACATGTGCTGGATCGTATCTTGGTGCAATACAATGTGTAGATGATTAGGATCTGAAATGGGCAGTGACATCTGAAGTAAAGTAAGACCTTTCCAGATACAACAGTCTATACTTTACTAAATAAGAGCTAAAGAAAATCATATTATCTCTTTTCTGTAATGTCCTTAAATTCAGAAGAAAATTCATCTCTATGTTGATAACATGGTAATGAAAAGTCCTGTAAAAGGTTTTGTTTTCTTTCCACAGGCGATCTTTCTGAATGTTGTTAGTGGGTTCAATTTGACTGAGACGGCAGGAGATCTGGCGATTGCGGCTGCGATTTGCAGCAGGTATGGCAGCACCCTTTCAGTTTGTGTTTTAAAGATGCTAGTGAGTTCGAATAACATTGTCAAACAAGAGAAAGGAAAATGATTGAATGCTTGGATACAGTTAACTTATAATTCTTGTGTTATTATGATGGATAAAGAGTGATGTTGCTATCCTTAACTTTCGGAAACCAAGAAAATGTTGGTTATTCTCTAGCATCCAGCTGAAGGCCAAGATCAATGATTCTCATCGATAGATACCTATTATTGAATAAAAATGTCAGCGAAATAAGTGAGTTGGACAATGTGAGTGCATCTGTAGGAGTACAATTTGACTGTAATAATCATTTTGGTGTGGTGCATATGTTGGACCATGTGAGTTGCAGTACATGGTCAAGAGTCTCTGTACCAGTTCCTTGTTGTACTTCTATTAATATGTTTGTTTATATCAGTAAAATGATGCATTTAAATACCTATTGGCACCCTAATGTCACGGTCTTAGCTGGAATTGCCTAAGGCGTGAGGCACCCTTGCGGCTAAAACGCGAACTTAGCTTGCGTTACCCAAGTCGCGAGTCACCCTAGTGGCGAGGACGCGAACTTAGCTTGCATTGCCTAAGTCGCGCTTCGCCCTTGCGATCTTGCTCCGCAAGGATCAGCCCACTTTGTAACCTCTCGCAGGTCCCGAAGGACCTGTAAAAGAGAAAGTTGGTTAGTTCGAAAGAACGAGCGACGGACAAGTCCCGAAGTCTCACGGAAAAGGGGAAGCTTTACAAGCAATTCGACGAACACCTTGTGTGCACAAGAGAAAAGAGGGGGAGGGAGAAAAACAAGGCTTTCAAGGATGAACGAACAGCTGCAAGCCCACAAACAGCCGCTCACCTGGTCCCGGGCGCGAACACAAGTCCCCGTAAAGGTCACGTGCGAATTTGCGAAAGAGAGTTCAACGCCCGGTATATAACCGAAGCCCCATCCAGCCCTGTGCCACCCGGGGGGTTCCTAGGGGCTGAGATGGCTGACGTTTTGGTGAGCGGAGGCAGATTCCAGAAATTAGCCCGCGGCACACGAAAACGAAGCTGTTTTGGGCTGTTTTGGGGCTGTTTTGCTCGGTTCGGTGAGCGGTCGCTTTGTAACGCTGCAGCGTGTTCGAACTTACATTTTTACAAGCAAAATGACCCAAAACCAAGAGAAAACATGCTGCCAAGCAGCTGTACATGTTGGGGTGAGCGACGAACGGTTCGTTGAACGAAGTTGTTGCGGGTGCGAAACGACCGTTCGTGACACTAAGTTGGATAGACCCTATGTCAGATGGTTTGTTTCAGACATGTCCATCCGATCATGTGATACGAAGCCATCCTGAATCATTGTTGATAGATATAGGCTGTGATGCATTTGGGCAGCTTTCATTGCTTGGTTTCGTGTATCTGCAACTTATCAATTGCTTGCTTTTAAAAATATTTGTTTTCCAAGTTATGAAGCTCGTGAACTATTTTATTAATCTGACATTTTTTAACTAAACGATAAATTGAAGTTCTTCTTTGTTGTTCAGCTTCTTGGAGTTTCCCATCCCTAATGACATTGCTTTTATCGGAGAGGTTGGCCTAGGTGGCGAGCTTCGTGCTGTAAGTATTGTTGACTAGAGTAAATATTCTATATCTTTGTTCTTGTATCGAAGTGATGCAGATTATTTTTCAAAGCAGAATAAGCTCATGAATTTTTGCTAGATATATTTCAATGATCTTGGTTCTTGTGTTCTTGTATAGAAATGATCTTATCCAAATCTGTTGCAAAAACCCATTTAAGAGTATTGCTTGCACATTTCATTCTTCTGTATAATCTATGGGCATAATTGCGATTTTGCAGTATGGATTCATGTCAAATGTTGACATGGTACTTTCTGCATGTTTCGTACCTCACAAACATTTGGCCAGCATATTTGGCATCATTGGCTTGACATTAGTTTTGTGTTGTAAGACTTGCATGTTAACATTGTAGGCGTTATTGGCAATCTATCATCATAGTTTCTACATTTGGCTCATGAATTTACATCCCATGACAGATTGCATATACTGTGCTTTGTACTAGCCCTACAAAGGACTGGTATGTGGGCCCACGTGCACCATCTCAGTTTATGTGGTTGTAGGTAGAGAGTTGAGACAATGATGTCCAGGGGAAAGGAGAGAGGAAAAACAAGAGGGAGGGCTGTGGACATTGTCCACCGTAACATGAGTGTGATAGATATAAAAGTGAGTGTTATATGTTTAGATCCAGGAGTTGTCATTGCTAGTGGAAAAGGAAGCAGATAAGAAAGTGAGCGTGATATATCCAGATCGAGGAGTTGTCATTGTGAGTCAGAAAAGAAAGCAGATAGGAGAGTGAGTGATTGAAATCAGATAATTACTAGTGACCGACTAGTATAATTAGAATGACATTGCGAGGTATTGAAATCAGAAGAATCTTGATTTTATTGGCGAAACTACATTGAATTATTAATTTACCAAGTATCTATATTTGCATAACCTGTTCATTGCATTAAAATATTGCCAGCCATTGATACCTCTCTCTCTCTCTCTCAATATCGTTGTCTGCTGACTGCTTGAATCCTTGTGGAATAAAAGCCACATCATTAGTATTTGATTAATTAACATAGTAGTAGTTAATTGTTTCATTTTCTACTTGGATTTCCGATTCCACTTGTGCGCAGGTACCAAGGATGGATAAGAGAGTCATAGCTGTTGCTAAACTGGGATTTAAAAGGTGCGTCATACCGAAGGCAGCTGAGAGAACGCTGACGTCACTTAATCTGGAGATAACAATACTGGGCTGCAAAAACTTGAAAGAAGTCATCAACACAGTGTTTCGACCAGCTTAATCATTATGAATCTGGTTATTTGCTCCTATGGGCGGACACAGCAGTTTTATACTTGTGACCACTGGTAAGAAAGCAAGCTGCAATTTTTCGTAAACAGACATTACCACTCACTACTGTGGCCACAATGGAATTTTTGTACTTCACCAAACCATGTCTTTGTCTGGTAGAAGGAAACTGCAATTTTTTTAACAAGCATTGCCAACTGCTGTGGGCACAATGGATCACTTTGATTGTTCATTACGTAGAACGTCTTTGTGGTGTCACTTCGGACTACGGCTTCTTCAGCGATGCAAAAACGTTGCTTCGGAAAAACGAGATATTTCTGGTTTGGTTTCATTAAAAGCAAATGAAGATAGAGAAAAAAAAAAAAAAGGCATTTGGATTAAATTATTTAGGATTTGTGAATATCCACAGCTAACTGATACTTTATTACACCCAAATTAATTGTCCCCGAGTCCGAACGCAACGTCGCATCTCAGGCGGCAGCCTTCTTATTTGGGTGCTTCGCGTTCTCCCCGTCCAACAACTGAGTCGGTTGCTCCTCCTTCTGCATCCTCCACATCTTTGGAACCGAGAAAACTGGGTTGGTTTGTGGAAGACAGCAATAGCGTCCACATCCTGTCTAACCACATGAGACCAGCAGCATACTGCACTGATTAAAATGTACTAACATGAAAGGGTATATAAGCATATCTTCCATTGACAGGCCCCACGCCGGTGTATCCTCCTGCCATGGCACCGTGTATGGCGCTGTGTGCCAGCAAAGTGCAGTAGATATTGTCGGATGCATAGCTTGGAATTGCACCGATCATGTACGTAGGATCTGCGACAAAGCATGAGAAATTATACAACCAGCAGAACCCACCCAGGGAAGGGAAAGACTTCGACAAGTCTGCAACAGACCTATGTATTTAAGATTTATGTGCATTTTCTTGTTTCTTGTAAAGTGGTCCTGCAGTAGTAGTAGTAGTAGTAGTAGTAGTAGTAGTAGTAGTAGTAGTAGTAGTAGTAGTAGTAGTAGTAGTAGTAGTAGTAGTAGTAGTAGTAGTAGTAGTAGTAGTAGTAGTAGTAGTAGTAGTAGTAGTAGTAGTAGTAGTAGTAGTAGTAGTAGTAGTAGTAGTAGTAGTAGTAGTAGTAGTAGTAGTAGTAGTAGTAGTAGTAGTAGTAGTAGTAGTAGTAGTAGTAGTAGTAGTAGTAGTAGTAGTAGTAGTAGTAGTAGTAGTAGTAGTAGTAGTAGTAGTAGTAGTAGTAGTAGTAGTAGTAGTAGTAGTAGTAGTAGTAGTAGTAGTAGTAGTAGTAGTAGTAGTAGTAGTAGTAGTAGTAGTAGTAGTAGTAGTAGTAGTAGTAGTAGTAGTAGTAGTAGTAGTAGTAGTAGTAGTAGTAGTAGTAGTAGTAGTAGTAGTAGTAGTAGTAGTAGTAGTAGTAGTAGTAGTAGTAGTAGTAGTAGTAGTAGTAGTAGTAGTATAGTAGTAGTAGTAGTACACGTGGAAAAGATAGAGTGAGTAGAGCTGTCTGTATCAATTACATGCCATATATCAACTGTTTAGTGCTGCTCTAAATGATATATCAAGTCAGAATAAGAAAAAGACTCACCTTTATCTTCTGTGACAGCCACAGGCAAACATCGAGGAGTAGCTTATTACGGGAAGCAACTTGATGGTCGACGTATCGCATGCTTTTGGCAGTAAGATCTTGGCCTGTGCCCTCAGCAACAACAATGACCATGTGACCGTTCTCTTTGAGCCGCTTCTCGATGAACTCCAGCAGCTCACCCTTCCCCTCCAAACGGAAAGGCGACTCTGGGATTAAGCAACAGTCCTGAGGAAACATGATAGATCAATTAAAGCACCTTTTTTTTTTTTTTTGGAGGAATGAAATGGCCAATCCCAAGGAAACCCAAATTCTACATAGTTTAAGCACAAGATTGGAATGATCAGAGGATCTGTAACAACACAAATAACACGCATTAAACGTACCACATGCAAGAGTGGCATACATTGCAATGAACCCTGCATTATTAAATTGTTTGGATGATCGTCAGTAAAGTAAACAACGATGTAGTGCAATGCAGGTGATCATTATTCCCATGATCCCGTCGTAATCATATAATGTTCCAGATCAGTGATCAAGTCAATCGTATAGAGACACCATCAACTCACCAAAAGATAGACACTTCCTACAGTAAAGACTAAATGCATTGTTGCAATTGGTAGTTTGATGCAGATTTTGTTGGTATTAAGAACTGTGAGATGTTGGATATGGTTGTTCTGAAAAAAGTGAAATCTTCCAACTGATTTCACAAAAGCCAATTTTGTGCTCATCCTATATGTTTACAAGCTAAGATATTACCATGCTAAAGAAATTACAAATTTCACATCAAAGTGGATTTTTTGATGATTAGTATCTATAAAAGCTGCAGTCGTGCTATGGTAGCATATATTTTATTCAAACATTCAACACATACTGTCAAGAGGGCTAAAGACATAATGGTAAACCAGGAGGTTCACGACCTAAAGACAACTGCACACTGAATACTAAAGTGTATATTTGGATCACAATCAGATAAGTTTATTACTTCTGGAACTCATTCATGTATCAGTTTGGTCTCTAACATGCATCACATTAACATTTTGAGGCAGAAGTATGTGATCGGAGTACCTACTGTTGATAACACCTTCAGATTAAAGACCAACAGATTGGTTTGATCATGTCATTAAAAGATACATTAGTCATAATGGCCAAATGGTGGAACCCTTTTAGATGCCTGAGATCAACATTTTTTCTTTTAGTAGTAGTCATATATTAGTTTAAATATGATCTATGATTGCATGCAGAAGTCACACAAGGATGGTTAAGAACTACAACTAACCGCTGTAGCGACCCATAAGCTTCACGACACCTATACCATTCTCAATGCTTTCAGCTTCCACATGTGCAGCATTTATTGCCCGTTGAGCCTCTTCCACTGCAGTGTCAAAACCAAAGGACTGATCAATTACCTGATCCAATAAGTGGTTGGTGAAAAAAACGGTTTAGGAGTAGTAATAAATATTAACAGCCAACAACAAAAGGAAAGACATAAAATGAGATGTGAAGGATTCAGGAATTCAGAAAGCACCGCAATGTCATTATCAATCGTCTTAGGGATACCGGCAACTGCAACTTTGAGGCCACGCCTTCGTATTTCCTATAAAAATAGAATCTGATTACTTATATGAGCTCAAAAAACAAGGGCAAGGTTTTAAAAACCAGTTGATAGCTATACGTGACGATCCATATTTACTAGTATAAACCAAGAACTGACACATGATCTAGTGACAACAAGTAATTAATTCTTATTTCTTTTTCAACTAAAACTGGATAATGTATATCAGTAATTTCTATTGGACCAAAATTCTAAACCACAAACAAGGGTTCCCTATTTTTGGATCGTCGTATACGAAATTGCTAGATCTACAACTAATCTATCCACATAATTACGTCAAATATGACCGATGCCCCCTTTTGAGTTCCATCACCCCCAATTATGTAGACCTAGCAAAATAAATAAGATGAATAGTTCTTTGTTAATATTGCAAAAGAAGCAAGACTTCTGAACATGGCTTATGAGGTATTTCATATCTTGCTGACCTGATTGATACCACGGTCCTCAATACTGTCGACTATCTTCAAAGTGTCATGACCACCTCTTGATGTGCAAAGGATCGTACCTCCCCTTTTGTGAATGTCATTGACACTCTTTGGTGTCAAATTAGTGGTGTTAGAGGAATAGAAGCCTTTATAGCCACCCTAAACAGAATGACCGAAACATCAATTAAATGATACCTATGCAATGAGTTAAGAGTAATGAGAGAATGCATGAAACAAATAGAAAGCGATATTTAGCCTAAAGTATCATCAAGCGATGAACCACTTTATTCCAGTCACCTAGGAAACTCATCCAAAATCCAGTCATACTAATGTGCTGGCAAATTTCAAGAATTAATAACTTAAAACAGTGTAAGGTTTCAAGTTCATGATGAAGATATAAGCTAGTTTAAAAGGTAAAGAACTTGACTATTAATAGCAAGGTGTCAAGATCAAATTCCTTTAAAAGAAAAAGGGTCAATAGATGATTTATGCCTTATTAAAAGGAAAAGAGATACATGAGTTATATAAGCTATTGAGGGAGCAGAATTCACATTGCAAAACTGACCTCTATACCAAGGACTTTGCGAACACCATACATGCCATATAAGCCGCAAACTATTTCTCTGATCACTGTGTTAAGCCCAGGGCACAAGCCTCCACATGTTACAATGCAAGCATGCACCTCATCCGACACGAAGTACACCTGACAAAAATATTCAAGAACACCCAAGGGATCAATTAAGATGATCTCTCTAATTTGACAGTTGCTACAACAAAAGATGGTGCAGATGAATGTTAAGACTCTAGCTAGGAGAGTCCTAATTGAGAGGGGCATTCATATAAAACCTACCTAAGTCGATCCCTATTAAAGAGGTGAAGAGGTCGACTAGGATTTGAAGGTTATTTTTAGAGAAGAATTAGGAGTTGTAAAGGAATAGGAGTCTTGAGTAGGAGTCCTATTAGAAGTCTTAAATAGGAGTCTTAATTGAGTAGGAGTCTTGAGTAGAAGTCCTATTATGAGTCTCGAGTAGGAATCTTGAGTAGGAGTCCTATTAGGAGTTAGGGTTTAGAAACCTTATAAATAGCCATGTATTCATCCTCTTTTGACAAGCAATAGATGAATATTTTCTGCAGCCTTTGAGCAACAACTTGGAGGAAGGAACCTTTATAGAGTTCCAAGGAGGCCGATCTCCTAAAGAGATCAACCCCAAGCTTAGAATCTGCAAGGGTTCGAACACCTAGTATCAGAGTAGCGTTCTTGGCATCATGCTGTCCTTCCACAGCCATTCATCAGCCCTCCACAAGCGCCCAAAGCAATTCCCACAATTGCTTAAAAGATCGTCGCCAAATTCCACCATCATCTCCACCACTGTAGATCATCCTTTGATCTCCCCGTGAATTACAACAGGTTTTGGTTTCCAACCTTACTACTGCTACAATTTAGTTATCCTTATTCGAAAATCTAAAAAAAAAATTATTCTTATATTGCTACATAAACTTTTCATCGTAAAGTTTTCATCTCTACAACGAAAGATATATTGTAGAATTCCAACCGCATAGCACAGTCTGTTTGATCTTGCTATTGCGTTTTTTCTATCCAAATCTCTACGAAATTTTTATGACAGCTTTGACACTTCCTAATAGCATATTTCCCTTTGGTTTTGTCAAAAATTCTCAATATAAACCAATGATCTTTTACGTCTAAACTGCTATACTTGAAAATCTACACCATAAAATTTCAACCGCATAGTACAATTTGTTTGATATTGCTACTACATTTTTTCTGTCCAAATCTCTACGAAATTTTTATGATAGCTTTGACACTTCCAAACAGTAGATTTCCCTTTAGTTTCGTCGAAAAATTCTCAATATAAACCACTGATCTTTTACGTCCAATTTGCTACACTTGAAAATCTGTGCTGTAGAAAATTTCAACCGCATATTATTGCCTCAACTGATCTATTTGCAATCTTTTTTGAACAAAATTTCTTATACACTTTATAGATCATCTTAGCTTCCATCTAAGATTGATCTATTGAGGAATTCATCCCTAAAAACGATTTTGTATTGCTGCAAATTTTTGTCACAAACCGCTAAAATTTTTCGACGAGAATTCTGCTATCGTAACTTACACCAATTTCCTTGCTGTTATACTGCCAAAATTTTCTTGATTAAATTGGACATCCTTGCTGTTATATAAACTGAAATTTTACTGTCAATTCCCTCCTCAAATATCTCAAGTTTTTTGTGGAAATTTTATCGAGAAACTGTTGTTTCTTCGACGACAATTCTGCTTTTACAAGACAACACATACTTGCAGCAACTTCCACTGATTTCTATCAAACCTTTACTGCCATCTACCACAGATCTAAAACTTTCATCCACAGCCCTAAAACTCCACCAAACCACACCCTCAAACTGCACCCATAACAGCCACAAAACAAGCCTAAACTGCAACCTACATTCACCAATCCACAAACCCTTTCGACCATCACTTCTCTCAACTTATACATGACTTTAACCTGACAACAAAAGAGAGATCTTAACATCACAGATTTGGAGGCATATACTATAGCATCTGAAGAGGCAATCAATGCTAAATTCGAAGCCTTCGAGGCACGAATGGAGGATAAGATTTAGACTCTCTTTACCGAACTCAGTTTGGGCCGCCCACCAAGCCCGAAGAGATGACTTCCAAGAGAGGGGAGGCTCTATGACTGACCCCAACTATCCACGCATGAGGGTGGACTTCCCTAAATAGGAAGAAGAAAAACCGATTGGTTTTATCTCGCACGCGGAGTGATATTTTCGGTACCACAAAATTACGGACGCATCTATGGTGGAAATTATGGCTATACATCTTGAAGGGGATATCATACAATGATTTGACTGGTTTAAACACACTCAAGGAATCCTCTCATGGCGACAATTCAAAGAAGGACTACTAATCCGCTTCGGACCAACCGATTACGAGAACATTGACGGACAACTAGCAAAGATCCGACAAACCTCCACCATTCAGGAGTACCAAACCAGGTTTGAAAAGTTATCTAATCAAACTCATGATTGATCTCAAAAATAGCTATTGGGGACCTTCATTGAGGGCTTGAAGTCGGAGATCCAGGGAGAAGTTAAAGCGCGATAACTATACACGCTTATGACGGCCATCTCTTTCGCACGACTTCAAGAGGAGTGATTGAACCATGAAACCCGGAGGACTAGGGTCTCTCCCTGACCAACAATACTGAAGCCCTCAGCCCCCTCTGCTGTCAACCGAGTCCCTGCACCAAAAAGGTTGACAAGAGAAGAGCTTCGAGAGCGATTTGCGAAGGGGTTATGTTGGCACTACGACGAGCCGTGGAGCTATGAGCATCGTTATAGTAAAGAAAGACTTTTTATAATTGAACCAGTAGAAGAAGAGGTCATTGAACATCCAAAAGAGAGCCTTGAAAATGAAGAAGATGATGCGAAAGAAGAGCCATAACCGACCGACATTACAGTACACGCACTAGCTTGCTACTCAAACCCGCAAACGATGAAAGTTGGAGGCCTTCTTAAACAACAATCGATCACTGTTCTCATCAACACGGGCAACACTAATAACTTCCTAAACAGTAAGGTTGCTGTTTGAATGGCACTCCACATCGAAGGTTGCAGCAAGTTCGACGTAAAGGTCACCGACGAAAGAATCCTAAAGTGCGACCAAAGATGTCTGTAGGTGAAACTGTTACTGCAGGACTAAGAGATAATTGCATATTTCTTCCTCCCTCTTGATGATTATGAGGCCATACTCGACATCGAATGACTGACGACATCAGGTGATGTTTCCTAGAACCTTGCGAAACTAATTATGAGATTTTACAGTAAAGGGAAACATGTGATACTACACGGGAAACGTGAGGGGGTTGTAACGATGATTTGCACACAACAAATGGAGAAGGTTTTGCATAAAGCATGCAGCGGCTTTTTGGTACAACTTGAGTAGCAAACTAAGGGAGAGCCAACAGAATTTGAAGATCCAAACCTACTTCCTTTGCTTGCTGAATTTTCATATATATTTGATGAACCACGTAACCTACCTCTTATTCGTCGGTATGATCATTGTATACCGATTCTTTTAGGCAAACCTCTTATAAATACCTAGCCATATTAGCATTCATATCTGCAGAATGATGAAATAGAAATGATTGTAAAAGAGATGCTCAAAATAAGAGTTATTCGACCAAGTTGCAACCCCTACTCTTCACCGGTACTTTTCGTACGAAAGAAGGACGAAACATGGTAAATGTACGTTGATTATCAAGCTCTCAACGGCATAACTGTCAAGGACAAATACGCTATTCCAATAGTAGATAAATTACTAGATGAAAGGGAGCATAAATCTTTATAAAGCTGGACATTTGATCTGGATATCATCAAATACGAGTGCGGAAAAATGACATTCCGAAAACCACCTTTTGAACACACAACGACCACTATGAATTTTTGCTTTCTTCAATAGAAGATGAAATATCTTAGGCATATTATATTAGAGGAAGGTGTGGCAATGGACCCTTCCAAAATTGGAGCAATGCAGAACTGGCCGACCTCGAGGAACATGAAAAACTATAGAAAGATCAATGCACCCCTTATTTCCCTGCTAAAAAAGGATGCTTTCCAATGGTCAAACAAAGCCACCACTGCCTTCGACGAACTTAAGCTCGCAATGATAATAACGCCCATACTAGCGCCACTCGACTTTGATAAGACTTTCGTTATTGAAGCCGATGCCTCCGGAGTCAGAATTAGTGTTGTACTAATGCAAGATGACCGCCCTCTCATTTATACCAGCAAGGCATTATCTCCTTCCCATCTTAAAATGACTATTTATGACAAGAAGATGCTCATGATTATGCATGCGGTGGCCAAATAGAGATCGTACTTGATCGAGCGACACTTTTAAATCAAGATCGACCATAAAAGCCTAAAATATTTCTTGGAGTAGAAGATATCTTCCCCTGAGCAGCAAAAATGGGTAACAAAGCTTCTCGGATATAATTATGAAATAATTTACAAAAAAGGAAAGAGAATGTTGTTGCGGATACGCTTTCATGACTACCCAAGCAAGTTGAATTTTTGGCCATTTCATTTTCGACTAGCAACTTCCCTAAGGATATTAAGAGGGAATAACAGAAAGATCTGAAAACTAGTAAGATCATAAAAAAATTGGAGAAAGCATCAAGCTCCGTGGCTCATTACAATTGGCACTCAAAAGAGTTACGCTATAAGGGCACTAAATTGAAAAGGAGTACAGCGTATTACCCACAAACCAACGACTAGACGAAAGTCGTAAACAGGTGCTTGGAGACAACCCAAAGTCACCCACCAAATATGACTACCCAAGGAGAACTCCATACCCAGTTGAGTGCCATTATTGATCAACGGATCATGACTCAACGATGACGATCCACTACTGAAGTGCTAATATAGTAGACGAACTTACTAGCAGAGGTGCCACTTGGGAGAACTATGATGACTTGAAGATAAAATTCTCAGAACTTAGTATTAGAAGTCTTGAGTAAGAGTCTTAATTGAGTAGGAGTTCTATTAGGAGTAGTCTTAATTAAGTAGGAGTCATATTAAGAGTTAGGGTTTAGAAACCCTATAAATAGCCATGTATTCATCCTCTTTTGACAAGCAATATGAATTTTTTCTGTAGCCTTAGAGAAAAGAACTCCTATAGAGTTCCAAGGAGGCCGATCCCCTAAAGAGATCAACCCCAAGCTTAGAATCTGCAAGGGTTCTAACAAGAAACTACTCTTTGGTGTGGCCCTACACGTCGGAAATGCATCCCTCGGGGCTACTCTTATGAACAACAATCTGTATCAAGCAAAAGAAAAAGGAACTTTACGCAGATAAATTCCAAGAACCAAATGATCTTTTAGCAACAGAGTTTGTGTCACATGTGCAATTTCAATTTCTGGAAGCAAAATACTCACCTTCTGTGCCACGGTATCATTTACATCCACAAAATACTACCTGAAATTACCAAAAAGATGAGTTTGGTGAATCAAGAATGTCCAGAACAGAGAGACTGAGGGAGGGGTAAAGATTACTTGACGACCGAGTAGGCTGGATTATCTTGCAGCGGATTTGTATAGGTCTGCCAGAAACAAATGGATATTACTTCTGAAGCCAATAAAAGAACGAAAACATTCATGATTTCTTGAAAAACAAGAATGTTCCTCATCTCAAACGCACATCAAATACTGAAGAAAGAAGACCTAAAAGCAATTTCCAATTGACATCTTCCACTTCAAACACCAATCGAACCATTCAAGAACCCGCCAAGAAACAAAGCGTTAGAATCCAACAGATCAAGAAAGGACCCTACGTTTCACCAGATTCGCTCCCACCCCAAACCCCAAAAGAAAGAAGAAAGGATCAAGAAAACCACGCGAGAGGGAACTCACTGGCAGATCGGGCAAGTAGTCGATGGGGTGGGGGACGTCCTCGAGAACGTAGCCCCCTTCCCCACGGACGATCTTGGGCGTTGTCTTCCCCTCCGAACCCATCCGTCACCGTCCCCGCCCCTGTTCCCTGGGAAGGACCTTGACCGACGAAAACGAGCAGAAGGAAGCAATGAGAGGCCGAGTCCGGAAGGCCGCCGCCGCTCGATTCCACCGAGATCTTCTGCGCGATGGGAGCATCAGGCAACGATCCCATCGAAATAACAGAAAAACAGGAAATGCGATCAAACGAGGAGGAGGAAGAACCGGGAAAGCGATCGAGGACAGGAGAAAGGCTCGAACTCGGCGAAGGGCTTACAGAGGCACGGCATATATAATAGGAGGAGGAGGAGGAGGAGGAAGAGGAGATCGATTACCTTTCTTGCTTGCTTTCTCCCTCTCCCCTTCGTTTCTTGATCTCTTTGGGTTCGAACGGCAATAACCACCACGATGGAGTGAGTCGGTCTTGGCTGTCGAAACTAACCTTGCCGTTTTCTTTTAATTACGTGAAACGCCACTCTCAGGTTGTGTCATAAGTAAATAGTATTACTACATTTTCTTTTCCTTTTTACAAATATGCATATATTTGTGTTAGTGCATCTTATATGATAGTTTCATTGTTCATCCTAAAAAAATAAGATATAAAAGTGTCAATTGTAGCAAAATGTTCTAAATTTTATCAAAAACTTCAACTATGATTTTTTTTTTCTGATATCCAATATTATATATATTGGATGGGACGCGAGAAGATGTGTCTGGATTTCTTTTAAATTTAATTTTTTTTTTAAGATATTGTTGTTGGATGCTAATTTTTGAAATATATGTTTTTTTGTTTTAGTATTTCTAATATCTCAAGAAATATCATTTACTTCAGGTTTTTAGTATATTATTATCTCGTAAAAGGAAGAAAGAAGTAAACCTTGGATACGCTAAACATTCACACACAAAAACTGAAAAAGGAGATGCACCCATTGTGTAATTAGAAGTTTTTCATCAACATTTGACCTAAACGATACTCGAATGTTTCCCATCCTCCAAGCATCCATCCACCTGTTTTGTAATAGTGTAGGCAAAATTGTAAAGACCAAAAAAAAGAGAGAATAATTTCAAAAATTAAATTACATAAGAATGTGGTTCACATCAACATTTGATATGTTTGAAGATGTCACCTAACTTAACTAGTAAAAATAATTTATTATAAGATCTTGGACTCCAATTCTACCTTCCCCACTAATATATATATATATATATATATATATATATATATATATATATATATATATATATATATATATATATATTCCTATTAGAATATATATTAGACACACACACTTTAATATTCCTATTAGAATCTTATTGATGTAGAAACGGAAGATAGAATACAGGATTCAATGAATCATACAAGAGGATTGGAAAGGAAACAACCAGATTCCTGCCTCTGGAAATCCTAAATAATTATTATCGTGAAAGCAACAGTTATGGCACAGAAATTAATGAATCTAATTACGATAGCAAAGGAAAGAAAATTATCAGATCCTTAAAAATCCTTATTAATAAGCTCATCATAGCAACTCCTGGGTTAAGAAATCATGTCAAAGTCTTCTTCTCTTCAATATATATGTGCTCTTTGGGAGAGAGAGAGAGAAGAGAAGGAAAGAAAAGAAAGAGATTTAGAATGCTCAGGAAGATGGTACTGCACTGGGTGAGAAAGTACATTAGCACAAATTAAGATAAAGCTGCACCACCAAGTTTTATAATTCAAGATCATCCCTGGTGTTTGACAACAAAAGCTCAGAACAGGAATCACGATTTATTTACAAATTATTAATGTTCGAATAGGAAGAACCAAATAGGCTAATTACAAAACAGGATAATCAAACCTGAAAGGGCAAAAATCCAGCCAGGGAAATGGAATAACGAGATGATGTTTCCATTGAACTTACAGATATGCAGGTCAAAAACGAATTGGAGCATGCCTCTCAGCATCGTTACCTCGGAAGCTCCCTCGCCCATTTAAGATATTACATGGCCAATTTGGTTGAAAGTCTGTGCCTCAAACAAGGATCTGTTAAACCATGTTTCTGCAGCTTTTACTTAGCTTGCGGAGAAGAACATACATGAATACTGATAGCCACTGGGTGAATGACCTTGTGTTTTTCCTGTTCATATGCATGCTGCAAGACCAGCAGATTATTATATTCCCAACTGATCCAGCCAGTAGTAACAAGAATTGAGAGGTAAAAAGACTTGGAAATTGATAGCCATAGTTCCTTCTGAAGTTCCCATTTTATTTATGAATTAGATGGATGTGCTGGAACAAAATAGGTCGGTGCCCATCTTAACTTGCAACCAGAGCAGGCAATTTAATTTTGATCTTTGAAGTTGTCTACATATACAAAAAGCTTATGGTGTTCATATATCAAAAATTCTATGCATGCATATAATCTTTTTTGATTATTGGTAATGTCTTCAACAAAAGTCAATGATGGGAAAAATTCCATGCAGCCAAGCTCAAATAGTTGTGATCTTATGACTTCTTGTGTTATCTCGAGAATTTGATAGCCGGAAGGAACCAATAGAAATGGTTAAATAATATACTGGTTATCTCAGTATCAATGTAAATTGGGCATCTAACAATCAAATCTGAAATGCTAAACAGGGTCACCTTTATCCATATGTTTGATAAAAGAACTCTACCATGGATGGCCCCAAATCGATCATTATGGAAAGAAGAAAGACCCTTTATAGTTTAACTGAAAAGCAACCAAACAACCAAACTACGATTAGAGCATTTTACAGATAAGGACAGAGTTATCAGTTAACTAAGCTGTACAGATAATTACATATATAAGTCCAGATTATGTAGTTGTTAATTTAAAAACCATGATTTCATATAATAATGGATTGGGCAGCTTATCTGATTGGTTGAAAATTTCACATATAAACCTAAATAATAACTGTAGAGACCAGAACAAGCTTAAGATGCCAATCGTTACAAGAATATTATATTTTGCAAAAAGCATAATCATGATTGAACTTTCCATAAATTTCAAATATAATAAATAGAAATTTTACCTAGAGGTACCGAGCATGCAGAGTCCTTGAATGTCAATCTTCCATGATTTATTCCCTAGATTTGTCATTGTACAAAAACCATGACAAGAACCAATTCTTTTGTGAAATAAGCCGTAACTCAAAGAGTTTTCTTTGACCAGTACTCAGCATGACAAAAGGAGGCCGACATGACTATCAAACATCTTTTAGGTGTGATCCTCCACCAGCACTATATCAAAATGGAAATCCCACACACGACTGTGTGACTTATCCAACATAATGAAACCCAAAACTGTTGCCAGGTGTATCCATCTTGATATTGGTACTTGAAACATTAATATAACAAATTGTTTGACTAGCAAACAATGCCTAATTTGGTGCAAACAATCCATAACATATTGCTTACTTGTCACCTGCCTTCATTACCTTAATGGGCTAACAACCCATCCTGTAATACGACTCTGTTTGCGAACTCTTACTGCTTTTTGGGATCCACTCTCCAATCGTGCAAGTATTGTATAAGTTATTGAATCTGGCGTCAACCCATGTTGCTTCATAGTAGCATACAGCTTAAATGCTTCAGCTGTGTTCCCACACCTCTCCAGACAATCAAGCAAAATGTTGTATGTTACAATGTTAGGGAAGCATCCTTGAGCAAGCATCTCATCAAACAACCTACAAGCCATGTCAACTTTATTGGATTTCCCAAAACATTCAATGAGAGTACTATAAGTAATAACATCAGGGTTCAATCCTTTCTCCTGCATCTCCATGAAACGCATGTGAGCTTCATCTAGGTCTCCATTTTTCCCAAGACAATTTATTAAAGAATTGTAGGTGACTACATCAGGTTTACAATCAGTACTCTCCATTTCTTCAAAAATTTCAAAAGCCTTATCAATCAGACCAACTTTGCCGAAGCTTGAGATGAGAATATTATAAGTAAATATGTCAGGAAAATGGCCTTCTGCCTTCATCTGCTCATAAAGGGTGTAAATATAGGGTACTTGCTTAAGCTTACCAAGAGCTGAAAAAACCATGTTATACATGACAGTATCAGTGGTTATCCCTTTTTCATGTATTTTATTCAGTAATTCCATAGCTTCTGATGTCTTCCCTGCACTACAAAGAGTTTCAAGCATGGACAAATAAGCATCCCTGTCTCCTTTGTCATGGAAACTCCACATACTACAAAACATGTGATGGGCCTCACTTACGTGGCCTAACTTACTCAGTGTCTTCACCAAGTAAGCATAAATTGACTTATTCATGTACTTATTAGATACTTCCACAACCTGATCTAGCCTATGAAGTTGTCCTTCTGCTGCTAAACCATCTATCAAGACACTATATGTGAATTCATTGGGTTGGCAATCATTCTCAATCATTTTGGAAAAAATAAAGATAGCTTTATCCACCATACGATTCTTAGCAAGTGCTTGAATCATAGTATTATAAGAAATTAAGTTAAGAGCACATCCTTTTCTTATCATCTCTTCAAGAAAAGAGAGGAATTCATCTGTTTTCCCTATCTTTCCAGACATTCTGATTAAAATTGTGTAAGTATATGCATCTGGTTCACAGTGCCTACCTTTCATATCTGCAAAAACCTTGTAAGCCTGTTCAACCTGTTAAAGTGACTCAAATCAGACAAAACAGAAGCGAAAGGAGGCAACCAAAAGATCTCTCTGAATAAAAAGAAGCAAATTGTTTAGATGGATAGACAAACACATATAACAGTGAAGGTTCTCATAAACAAAAAAATAATTAACAAGTTTTTTAAAGAAATCTGTGGAAAAGGAAAAGACAGAAAAGCAGTCAAAATACACAATCAACCTTAAAGCACTATAATAAAAATGGTACATTTATGAAAATGAATGTATCTTTTAGCATCTACATCCTCATGTTCCTTTTTTGAGGTTTAGAATCAATCCCAACTATACTCTGACAACCAATATAAATCACTAGCCAACAACACAAACTAGATGTAAACGGTATATATCATTAGAGTTATATTGTGATTACCATTATTGCCTGTATGCTATATTACCCATCAAACGATCAGAAATTAATTAGTTTAACCTTACAATACTTCTAACTTTTGGAAAACTAAGCTACAATTTGAGAAAGAAGAATAAGAACCAACAATGTAATGCCGAACATTAAGAATATAGTAGTCGCACCTTCTCAGCTTTGGCTAGCGCATCCACCAGCATATTATAGGCAAAGATATCCAATTTATATCCTTTCCTCTTCATCTCCTCATAAACCCTAAACGCCCGGTCCACAACCCGGTACCTCAAGTACGCCTGCATCAAGCACTTGTAGGTGTACCCGTTAAACTTCAATCCCCACTTCTTAACGAGTTCCAAACACCGGTCCAGCTCTCCACCCCCGAGTATCCCGATCAAGATGTTGATGGTGGATATGCTTCCGTTCACTCCATCACGCTCCATCTCGTCCACGATCCAGCGGACAGTGTCTCCATCAACAGCTCCCGACCTGGCAAGGATGGAGAGGATCCGGTTGTAGGTGAAGCAATCATGGTGGAACCCGGGGAGTGAGGCGGCGAAGCGGAAGAACTCGAGGGCGCGATCGGGGTTCCGGATGCACTTGAGAATCTCGCTGACCTCAGCGGGGGTGAGGATGAGGGTTAGGGTTTGGAGGTAGTCGGCAAGGTCGAGGAGGGGGGCGGCGGCGGGGGAAGTGGAGTGGAGGATGCGGGCGGCGCGGCAGATGAGGTCGCGGCGCGGGAGGGCGTGGCCTCGAACGTCGCGGGGGAGGTCCGGTGGGTCGACCTCGACGGCGAGGGCGCGGCCGGACGAGTCGACTCGGACGACCCGGCCGCTGTACGTCGTGGCGAAGGCGCGGGCCGGGGTGAGCAAGGGAAGACGCTTCATCGGTTTGTATCACCTCTTTAGTTAGGCGACGTTATATGTCCCACAAGAGTGAGGTCGATTATAGATCAACGGTCCAGATGCTATGTTATGACGTTATTAACGGTATTAAATCGATTTCGATGTTATGATGGGAATATATATAATGGGTTTGGTCAAGCACACTGTGCCCTAAAACCCTCAGCTCATCCTCCGATTCTGTCGGCCTCAGTGAGGGAAAGGAGAGAAAAATAGCAATTAATGGCGAAGAATAAGACGCTGATCGCCGTGGGGTTTGAGGGGTCGGCGAACAAGATCGCCGTGGGGGTCGTCGCCCTCGACGGCACCATCCTCTCCAACCCTCGCCACACCTACATCACGCCGCCTGGCCACGGGTTTCTTCCCCGGGAGACCGCCCACCACCACCTCCGCCACGTCCTCCCCCTCCTCCGCTCCGCCCTCGACGACGCCGGCATCACCCCCGCCGACGTCGACTGCCTCTGCTACACCAAGGGGCCCGGCATGGGCGCCCCCCTCCAGGTCTCCGCGGTGGCCGTCCGCGCCCTCTCCCAGCTCTGGGGGAAGCCCATCGTCGCCGTCAACCACTGCGTTGCCCACATCGAGATGGGCCGGGTCGTCACCGGGGCCGAGGACCCTGTCGTGCTTTACGTCAGTGGAGGGAACACTCAAGTCATAGCGTACAGCGAGGGAAGGTACCGAATTTTCGGGGAGACTATTGATATCGCTGTTGGTAATTGCCTGGATCGTTTTGCTAGGGTTCTTACCCTGTCCAATGATCCCAGTCCCGGATATAACATCGAGCAGGTTCAATTTTTTTCACTTGGTTTTCTTCTAAAAAAGACCTTTTTCTATAATTAAAATCTTTAAAAGATACTCAATTTTCTGAAGTATTTTTTCTCATTTCTTATAATACAACCGGTTCTTTTTACTTGCTTTAGGTAATTATGGATTAGATGTTTCTGATTAGATAAGTTTGAGTTCTTATTTTGCATAACATATTTTCCTTTTTGTTCGCTGTATATATAGTTTTGAAATACTGACTCTGTGTGAAAAGTAGAGGTTCGATAGTAGTTTACATAAGATAAATTTAGAAGATGGAATATCTTTCTGATAACTAATAATACAGCCACTTCGACTAAGCATGCAGAGAACCATCCCTTTTTGAGCCTTTTTGGCCAAACTGTCATGCAGTGTATATGCCATGATTTTTAGATGAACTGCATGCTAACCTATTTATCTCTGGCAACCATGTACATGACATGTAGATGCAAATTGTTTATATATCATGTCCAGGATAGAGTTTGCACAAGCTTTGTCAAAGTTGGATACTCTTAGTGTCACATCATGGAGTGAAAGGATGAGCAGTAGTTGGATGAATATCTAATTTAACAACCTTAAAACTGTTATAATATCCTCTGTAAAACAATAAAAATTGACAAATTATTTAGAAAAAAAGTTGAGATTATGAATTTGTTGTCACAGATGTTCCCCATTTTCTTAAAAGATAAGATTTTGTTCTTTAACTTAAATTTCTTGTAAGTTCTGTTGGCAATGGAAATGTGATATAGAGTGATTATATGTCATTTCAAAAACTGGTGGAGATACCAACTTTATTGTCCGAGTCATTTCTGGTTTGTGATTTTGCACCCTAGTCTTGTTGGCCGAGGCCAACATATAGTAATCCAGTGCAGTTTATGGGCCTAGTAAATGCAAGATATCATTACATGAGCCAGTGATCTCATGTGGGAAGAAGACTGATTGATCATCATCTAATCTCTCATTTCTTTTGATTTATATGAGAAAGCAACTGTTGAACTAGATGGTTCCGAAGGTTAAAACCATCTGGTTCCTCTGGTGCTTGAAAAATAGAACATACAGCTTGTGGATCAGACTTGTTGACTTGGTGGTTTTAAGATGTTGGGTCCCATAGTGTTTGGCGATACAGTCGGCATCTGAAACGAGTTCCAATTTTCCATTCCAAACCATGTTTTTGGCATTATTATAAGATGAAATTCCACCTTACTAAGATATGGATCATGTAGTATGGTGTACTTCGATACCATGGTGCCTAATACTTATTTTGTCGTATTATTTCTGGTGTTTAACTTCTTTATCGGAAACACGTGTTCTTTAACTCATTTGATTCTCGTGATTCTTGAATTCAGCTTGCAAAGAAAGGAGAGAAGTTCATAGATCTTCCTTATGTTGTCAAGGGTATGGATGTTTCATTTAGTGGCATATTAAGCTATATTGAAGCGACTGCAGTTGAGAAGCTTAAAAACAATGAATGCACACCAGCAGATCTCTGTTACTCCTTGCAGGTATATTTCATCTTATAAATCTATATCCATTTATTGCCTCCTGTAAACAAAAATTATGGTCATGAATTTGTGGTTAAAAAAATAAGTAATCATGGAAGAATATTTGGAACAGTAAATAATTTCAACTTAGTTTATTTTGAAGCTAATCATAACAAATGACTGATTGCACCCAGGAAACGCTCTTTGCTATGCTTGTGGAGATCACTGAACGTGCAATGGCACATTGTGATACGAAGGATGTCCTAATTGTTGGTGGTGTAGGATGCAATGAACGCTTGCAAGAGATGATGAGGATAATGTGCTCAGAGAGGGGAGGCAAACTGTTTGCAACTGACGATAGATACTGTGTCGACAATGGAGCAATGATAGCATACACTGGTCTCCTTGCGTTTGCACATGGCATGACCACGCCATTGGAGGAATCAACATTTACTCAGAGGTTCCGCACTGATGAAGTTCAAGCAATTTGGAGAGAGAAAAGTATCTGCGGAGAGTAGCAGAATTTAAAGAATGTTCTCCTAAGGTACTATTCACTACCAAATTGATATTTGGACTTTTTTTTTCCAAAGCTTTGGAAGTTGCTTTTCAAAATTGAATTACTACTCATCTATAAACTAATAATGCCTTATTTGTATCATGTTAAATACTTAGGATCATCCTTTTGCATTCTCTCCAAAAGTTTGGAACATTGTGTTGTCAAATAACATGCACCTTTCAAGTCATTGGTGTCAAAGAATGCACACGTTGGAACTTCATTACTATATTCTGCTGGCACTACATTTAATACAAGATTTGAATAGATACTACCAACATGAATCAGATCTGTGCTTTTTGTCTCCACCATTTCATTACTATATTCTGCTGGCACTACATTTAATACAAGATTTGAATAGATATCTACCAACATGAATCAGATATGTGCTTTTTGTCTCCACCATTTTGCATTCCTCGCTTTGTGCATAATGAACTTTGCAGCATCATTGGTAGGCAAAAAACTATCAAAAACTTTTTAGCAACATAAGTATTTGTGCAACCTCATATTGCCTGTTGTGCTTGACATCTCACTGGTTTGAACAATATATGCTCGTCTTTGATTAATAGCTTTACACTTTCTCTGTCATTGTCATGCAGGAAAAACAACATATACATATCCAGGCATTGTTGTCCAAATGTTCCATTGTTGTCATTCCCAGCCACAAACATTGTTAATTGGCTCAGTAACTTATTGTAACATTGTTTTCCTGTTTCCTCTTCTCCAGATAGTAATTATAGTTAGTTTAAGATTTGCCAGGTTACAGCTCTTTCTGCTTTCACATCTTTTCTTTTAATGGTATAAGAATGATGGTGCATTTTGATGAATGTTTTCTTGTCATTTGACATATCATCTGCTTTATGAGAGATCGGGTCGAATCAATCCTACAAAGAATAACCGTGATCTATCCTTCCGGTACTCGATCGGTTTGGTTCTGTGTGGGTGGGGCCAACTTATGCTTGATATCGTGGCCGTCCCTGATTGCATCTCGATCAATCACCCGCTCCTATCACCAATAATTACGGTGATGCCGCACCGCTGTGTATCTTCCAACAAAGCTTCGAATCCGATTCCGAAACCCCCCTTTCTCCTCCTCTTCCAGCGGAGACCAACGGCGCCGGGTTCTGGAGGACGGCCGCCGCCCCGCTGCTGTGGATTCGCGAAGGAGTACGCGAGCTACATTAGCTGGCCGGAAGGACGCCTGGGTCGCCGATACTCATTTGAGGTACCATTGCTTCGTTTGTCTTCTTGAAGCCAGGGTTTCCGGTAGCATCTTATCGTCGTTGTGACAATGCTAAAAGACTTTACAGGGGGCACGAATGGATCAAACAACCATTGCAATCCGCAGAATAATACTACCTTACTCTAAATATTAGTAAGCTTTGTAAATGCAAACAAGAATTCCACCTTATGAGGACGTGCTTAGTAGCACTAAGATTTTGGCCGGACAATGAATTTACTCTCAACTATTAGTAAGCTTTATACTCGCTTCCCAGAGTCAACAAAAATAAGCAAATTGGGGACTTAGTTCTCCGGCTAATCCAGTTTGACTTTGATTTTCGTTCAACTTTCAGATTTGGAGAATTTTACAGACAACAGATCAACACACCCATGTTATAAGTATATACACAGCCATAGTTTAGTTCTTGGAGTGGAATTTTAGTGTTCTGATTTTGATTATAATGGAGAGCCAAAGTTGACTCAGAAACTTTAGTGCATATAGACAGTTCTTTGATACAAAGCATTCAAGCCAAGGGCCAGCCATCAGTAATCCTCAATAAACATAGAGCTCTCTTAGCTAAGATCACTGTATAGAATTAATGTTCCAGATAGATCTCTCTTAGTGCTACAGGATTAAACCATGGTGGCTTAACCATGGCATGCAATGACTCATCTTCATAACTCAAAACAATACTAGAGCCAACTAACTTGGAAAGTTTGCAATAATTTGTGCTTGCTTTTTGAGATGATTTAAGAGAACATTACATACTGTTCGCCTGTCAACTCACCATGCACCACAGTGTCCGGTCCAGCGTAATCCTGGTAGAGCTCACGGTAGAGAAGGAAATGAAGTGGGGGAGGTGTATGGCATAGCCGGCATCCGACTTCCCTGAACCATGGCCCTAGAGCAAGCTACAGCCTTTGCCGCTGGTATCCTGAGGCAGCTAAGTCCACCTCCAGGAATCCCCATGCACTCAGGTGGAGGCCTCTGCATGTCCCTCCCAGGTATGCAGTTCCCAGAGAAATCAAATCCCACATTTCTGAAGAACAGCTTGTCACAGTCCTGGCTGAACCCAGAAAAGAAATTGTAAGAAACGGTGAGGTTTAGGAGACTCTTGAGGTCACAAACCAGGTCTGGGAGCTCCCCTGAGAACTGGTTGTGGGCTATGTTAAGGACCTCAATGTCAGAAAGGCATGACAAGGAGCTTGGGAGATGGCCTGTGAACGAATTGAAGCTCAAATCCAAGACTTCTACATCACTTAGAAAGCCGATCCCTTCCGGAACGCAACCTGTTAGCTCGTTGTTCAGGAACAGCACCTCCCTGATGCCAGGTCCCACATGGCCAAAGTTGGCCGGGATGGATCCAGAGAACTTGTTGTTGGCCAGGGTGATCACAGAAGCTGGTGAGTTCCAGAGGATCATGGGGATCTGGCCTTCGAACTGGTTGTTGTTGAGGAATATGCCGTCCAAACCTCCCACAAAGAGCTCATCTGGGACTTCACCTGAGAAGCTGTTGAACCTGAGGTCAAGGTAGATGAGGTTTGGGATGCGGAGTGTGGAGGTGGGGAAGGGTCCTGAGAACTGGTTGTTACTAAGGTCCAGCTCCGTGAGGTACTGTAGCTCTCTTAAGGAGTCTGGGATTGTACCCGAGAACCGGTTGCTGTTTAGATGAATGATGGAGAGATATGCGAGGAAAGAGAGCTCCTTCACCAATGAGCCTTTGAGGTTGGCATGGTTGAGATCTATGCCTGCGACCACAGAGGAGGAGGAGGAGGAGGAGGAGGAGGAGGAGGAGGAGGAGGAGGAGGAGGAGGAGGAGGAGGAGGAGGAGGAGGAGGAGGAGGAGGAGGAGGAGGAGGAGGAGGAGGAGGAGGAGGAGGAGGAGGAGGAGGAGGAGGAGGAGGAGGAGGAGGAGGAGGAGGAGGAGGAGGAGGAGGAGGAGGAGGAGGAGGAGGAGGAGGAGGAGGAGGAGGAGGAGGAGGAGGAGGAGGAGGAGGAGGAGGAGGAGGAGGAGGAGGAGGAGGAGGAGGAGGAGGAGGAGGAGGAGGAGGAGGAGGAGGAGGAGGAGGAGGAGGAGGAGGAGGAGGAGGAGGAGGAGGAGGAGGAGGAGGAGGAGGAGGAGGAGGAGGAGGAGGAGGAGGAGGAGGAGGAGGAGGAGGAGGAGGAGGAGGAGGAGGAGGAGGAGGAGGAGGAGGAGGAGGAGGAGGAGGAGGAGGAGGAGGAGGAGGAGGAGGAGGAGGAGGAGGAGGAGGAGGAGGAGGAGGAGGAGGAGGGTGCCCTCAGGTGGTTCGGAGCAGAAGACACCTCTGTATGAGCATACATCCGGACCAACCCAGGAGGCTAGGATTCCTGATGGATCGTCTGTGATGGCTGGCTTCCAAGCTTGAAGAGCTGTGTACTCCACGCTGCTGGTGGGATTTGAGGGACTGGTTGGTGGTGCTTGTGTGCTGGCTGTGGTGGTAGTGGTGCCTCTTCCATTGATCCAGACTCCAACACCACCGCCAATGCCAACACTAAATGCTGAGGTTTTTAGGGAGAAGAGTTGGAAGAAGGCAAGAAGGAGATACCACCATGTCTTTTGCATCTGACTAAAGGAAGGATTGGAGTCTCCAAGGGCTTTTGGTGGATTTGAGAGCTGCTCTCTGATGTATGTGCCGGTTGATGGGCTGCTTGCACCCCCGAGTCTATCTCCTTTACCTGTGGTGCTTCTGTCTGACACTGAGCATCATCTTATTGCGAGTGCTAAAATTGTCAGCATCTCCAAAGGTTAGTTCGAGAGAATTAAATTGTGTGGGGAAATAGCATTTATGATCTTGACTGGGATCTGGTTGGTGGTACTGTGTTTGAAGTATGCAGTTCTGAGTCTTCAAATTCTGCAGGGTGGCCACAAAAAAGAGAATCAACCCACCAATTAACTCAAGTGTAAGTTGGAAAGTGGTAGCTTCTATTTGTTCCATTTAAAACATGTTCATGTATATAATTCTTAGAGGAACAAGGTGCCTCATAACTGGATTGCACAACCAGTCTTATTCTTTCCTTACCGACAACACTTCGAGTGGAGAACTTTCTAAGCATGCACACCTCATTGGTTATGGATGATGGGGAGACAAGGAAGGTGGCGGAATGTCTGATTAAACATATCCTACTTTTTCTTGCTGTTGTGGCATTTTTGGACTGTTGGTTTGTTTTTGAAGCAAGATCAGGACAATCACTGAACACAGAGAAATTGTAATAGATAAGTGGTCTTCTTATATCACCCATGGTGTCAATTTCTAATCATGAAGCTTGGCAAACGTATTTTCTATATTCCTCCTTACATGGCTTCACAGTGTTCTTTAGTTAAAATATGTTCAGAAACTCAGTTTGATATGGTATGATTTGCATGTGTTGTTTCTTCCAATTAAACTCTTTTGAAGTTTCTCAGTGGATGTAGAAGATGGAACTGACTGATTCATATTGCTTTTTTGTGCTTCCAGGTTGGTCCATGTGGACCTTGGTGTGTACACATCCAAGTTGATGGTGTTCTCCCCACTGTATTGATGGAAAGCATCTCATGATTCTATTCCTTTTTATCTTTATGCTTCAAAGTGAAAAATGTCCTGCTAGATCGCAACCCATCCAAGAACTTCTATGTAGGCCTCAGATTATTGATGGCTGCAAAGCTTGTCCTGCTCCAAAGAGGCTTCTAACCACATGAAGGCACAAAGCTTATGCTAAGGGATTCAACTAGTACTTCTCCTCTCTTTCATGTTCTTTTTCTTTGCTTTTGGAACAAACATTCAATACCTGTTGGCTCAAGCATGCATCAGAAGTCACTATATGCAGTCTTAACTCTATTGTGGCAGAAATCACTGTTAGCTTGTGGACTTTGGGACTCAAGATTTGTGTGAACGTCTTTTTTGTTTGAGGTCAACGTCGGTTTCATCGTTAGGTTCAAAAAGAATCCAAAGTTTTTCTTCCCGTCTTTGTCAATATCTGTAAGTCTTCTGTTCTCATTTCTCCATCATATTATGCTATTGCCACTTGATAGTTCATCCTCTCCAGGAAGCTCCAAGTTGGGCACACTCATGATTGATGGAATGTTATGCCAATAGATGACAGTCCAATATGAATTACTGAGGAAAATCCTTTTTTTATTTTTTCAAGAATGTGTCATTTATTTTCAAAATTTACTAACAATATATATTTTTTAATATCTGAAATAGTCTTGATTTGATAAACCAATCACATATTCTTTTTTCTTTCCTTTCTTCATGGGTCGGTTCTTAGGGCGAATTGATCTAATTATAATATTTTTATATTATTTTATTTTATTTTTTAATAATACTAAGAAAATACTGTATCATAGCATAAAAGTATTATGATAGAATTCTTATATTATGTTGCACTATTTTTAGCAACACAAAAGAAACATAATATACTAAAAAAATACTATAATATAGTTTTTTTAACCAAAAACATTATAATTAGATCAGTTCATAGAAAAACAAAGGAAAAATGGGTAATTCTTGAGAATATTATATATATATATATATATATATATATATATATATATATATATATATATATATATATATATATATATATATATATATATATATATATATATATATATATATATATATATATATATATATATATATATATATATATATATATATATATATATATATATATATATATATATATATATATATATATATATATATATATATATATATATATATATATATATATATATATATATATATATATATATATATATATATATATATATATATATATATATATATATATATATATATATATATATATATATATATATATATATATATATATATATATATATATATATATATATATATATATATATATATATATATATATATATATATATATATATATATATATATATATATATATATATATATATATATATATATATATATATATATATATATATATATATATATATATATATATATATATATATATATTATATATATATATAATGAGTTGATTTAGGGTAAGAATGCAAAAAACCCTTGTCTAAGTGAACGAGATGTGCCCACAACAAAGAATAAATAATCTTCCCATTAAAGGGGGAGAACGTGACGTCCATTCAATTAATTAAAGCAACATCCATTTAATATTAAGCTCGTTGCACTCTTTAACATCTCCGCCTACGTGGGCGGATGCCATTGCATGCCATGCACATGCCATTACTTAATAATAGCCCACATGAGTCTCGATGGCCATTATTTTGTGCTATTATCTCATGTTAATTAGCATGTGGTGTTTCCTCGACGTCACCAGACGGTGACACGATCGCTACTCGGTTGCCTCCCCCGAGACTCAAGGGATGCTTAAGCCCTTCAATTAACCACTAATCTAATCCACCTGTTCAGCTGTTCCGCCGGAACAGCTTCCATCCCCCTCACCCAGGGATCACGAACGAACCTAATCATCCGTTCTTTAACGGGGAACAGGATGTGTATCTCCGGCCTCAGAGATACTTTACATCGTCCGCTGCAAAGAAGACGAGGAAGAAAGCAGCAAGCAAACCAAACCCTCCCCTGAGGCGGATTCTTCTGCTCCATCTGCCCGATTTGCTCTTCGATCTTGGCGTCGAATCCCTGAAGGTTGATCTTTTTGGTGGAAATTTGGAGGAAAGATGAGCTCCAATCCGAACAACGACTGCGCGGGGTGGCTTTTCGCCTCGGATTTCATCTGGGACGCTCGGATCATCGACGGCCCCTCAGCTTCGAGGTGATTCCTTCTTCTTAGTCCTGCAGTTTAATTTCCTTGTCCGGTTTGTAGATTTAATGCGTTGAACTAGTTTGTCGAGTTACCTTGTTATCAACAGATTGGCAATCTCTCCAGGAGAATGTATATCATGTTCTGTGAACAATTTGGTCTATTAGATATTGGCCTCCACGATCTGATTAATTAATTAATTGAATAAGATGATTTACTTGCATCTTAATGTTCCTTGAGAGCATATCTATGTATCACAAAATTGTCATCAGCTTGATGTTTGATGTTTCTTATTCTTGTTGTGTCATGTGCAGTGCAATGCTTGGGTTTGATGTGTTGAGCAAGGAGGACAACTGCCCAAACAATGGTTCCCGGAAGAAACGGTATGAAGTATCTTTCTTTTCTATGGAGTACACGCATCTTTCACCTGCATTCAGGGTAAAGTTGAATAAGGAATCACAAATTTTCCGAAAATTGTAGGATTTTCTTTATGATTGGCAGTCACATCCAGGAAACTACTATTAGGAAGAACTACTGTTTGTTTATGCTTAAAATAATTTCTCCTCATGATCAAGATATTATACAACAACAGCATATAGAAGACATTGTGCAGTTCCTTCAGGTAAAGGAAAAGTGCCTCACCAGTTTACTTTTGCACTTATTGTCATGATTATGATATTTGCATGATCTTCTCAATATTCATGTCTATATCATGTCTTTTATTCAGTGTCTCACCCCAGTATTTGATCTTGGATGAGTTGTAAGGCATGTGAAAGAATATACATAATATCTTAAGCTGAATAAAGTTTGATCAATTCACTTTCTGCAACTTTGATATCGAGATCGTTGTTGGTAATTCAATCTTTTGTTCTGATGTAACAAGTTGAGAGAATTTCATTCTTCAAACAACACTTCTATCTTTCTTTTTGAGGACATCTGATGTGAATACTTGCTTATTTTGTTGTTCTGCAGAAACCGTGTGGAGTCATGTGCTGCACCAGGCACAAAAGCTTGCCGTGAGAAACTGCGAAGGGATAGACTCAATGATAGGCATGTTCGACCACCATGCAACTGTTGCCATATGCTGGAAAAACAGCCTGTTTGTGAGTATCATGTTATGCATATTATTGTACTCCACATCTGATTCATGATGTTACATGATCAGGTTCATGGAGTTGTGCTCTGTCATGGATCCTGGAAAGCCTCCCAAGACAGACAAATCTGCCATTTTGAGTGATGCCACTCGTCTTCTGAACCATGTGCGTCTTGAAGCAAAGAAGCTCAAAGACTCGAATGAAGCACTCAA
Organism: Musa balbisiana; assembly: GCA_004837865.1. Classification (NCBI taxonomy): domain Eukaryota; kingdom Viridiplantae; phylum Streptophyta; class Magnoliopsida; order Zingiberales; family Musaceae; genus Musa; species Musa balbisiana. The sequence continues at coordinate 28,284,704 of CM017194.1, read as the reverse complement.
AGATGCCATAAAGAGTCTGAAGGTGACCAAGTGAACTATTGTCATATTCATCTCTATTCATGTTGCTTTATGTCTAGCCGGTTGAACTGAGTTCAGATATGCAAAATTTAGGATTGCAGTTCCTCTTTCAACTATAGTCACCACCATAACATGGTATCTAAAAACTGCAAAATGGGCTTAAATTATACTAGTCAAGCATTCGGATCAAGACCAACCGGGACATGCCTTCATCAAACTGCAACAACTATGGGTTCAAGATATAGAATGGTCAAACAAATCATGGACAATATACGCAGTTCTCATTCATTGTATTCCATCGACACAGTCAAGTTAGCTTCCAAAATATATTTTCAATAACCAAAGCTTCAAAAACAACTAGGAAGAACATATTTCTATCAACTGTTTACAATTACCATGATAACAAGCTTTCAATGTTTCTTGCTTCATTGGCATGCCTTGCAGGCAGAGAAATTGGAGCTAAGGGATGAGAAAATGAGGCTGAAGGCTGAGAAGGAGCGGACGGAACAGATGCTCAAAGCCATTAGCACTACACCCCAGTTCATGACTCAACCAGCTACCGCAACTCCTCATTCAGCATCAGTTGCAGCTCGCATCAAAACCATCCCGCACCCGAACTACATGCCAATGGGCATGTGGCGATGGATACCTCCAGCCGCTTTGGATACTTCTCAGGATCATGTGCTAAGGCCGCCTGTTGCTTAGTAACTTTTTCCAATATCTTGGCATTAAAAACACTCATCATTTAGCTTGCATTGGTTGTTAACGTCAACTTATCTAAATGTATTGCAGATTTATCATCTGTGTCAGAATTTTTTAGTCCCATTCAAGTTTTTAGATCTCGGTAAATTGTAACAGAACTAAAATTTTATGAAGATGGAACGGATGCTAATTCGCCTCTTTTATTTAGTATAAACAAAAAGTTCGACGAGCAACAATATTCAAGTTTGTTGCACTATTGTGTATGGATTTCCCGATTGTTCTTTTTTCCTTTTTTGCGTGGATTATGACCAGCTTGAGATGGTGTTTGGCAAACTGAGGTGGAAAGTGCAGCTCATTCCTGTCGTTGTGGAGTTTGATCAAGCTGTTATTGACTCGTTTAATCCATATATATACTTCCAAAGTAAGTGTTAATTGTACTTACCTCTCTTAAATGTTAATATGCATGTTCTTTATACTATTCAATAATTATTTCTCTTAAGATAGATTTACTATGAATTGAGTATTTCAGAGATCTCATCGAGCTAAGAGTATTTGAAAATGTTTCGTCTTTTATTTTATTAAATGAACTCTTATTCCATTATTTGGGGGAAAAAAGGGATCAAAACACGAGATGAGCAACATCCGAGTAGGGTATTCTGCAATCGCCTCCACGACAGAGACCAAAGACTTTAGAACAAACGAGGTAGATCGTCCATGTTGCCTTCACACCAACGCATCAAATTCCATGCACGATAACATCACGCAGTTGTGGTTCTTCTCTTCTTGCATGTTCCATCATGCTCTCGATTTCGATCCCAATAGTACTTCTCAAGCTGCTGCTGTTGCTGCTAGCTTTGATCGAGGCCGAGAGAAAGTAGGAGAATAAGAACAAGGCAAAATGGAGGATATCTCTTTCCAAACGCACTCGCCGAGACATTAAAGACGTTGACGACTAGGAGTAACCTAAGCAGAAGCCTTTTCAACAAGGCATGGAAGAGAGAACACTCGATTCTATTCTTATCCGTCCTCCACGTTAAAGAATAAAGAGGATGCCTCTCCCTCTCTTTATCAATGATGGAATATGTTCCTTCTTTTGGGGTTCATTTTGATTCTTTTATCTTGAAGGGATAAATATAAATCTATATATACTTCCAAAGTAAGTGTTAATTGTACTTACCTCTCTTAAATGTTAATATGCATGTTCTTTATACTATTCAATAATTATTTCTCTTAAGATAGATTTACTATGAATTGAGTATTTCAGAGATCTCATCGAGCTAAGAGTATTTGAAAATGTTTCGTCTTTTATTTTATTAAAATGAACTCTTATTCCATTATTTGGGGGAAAAAAGGGATCAAAACACGAGATGAGCAACATCCGAGTAGGGTATTCTGCAATCGCCTCCACGACAGAGACCAAAGACTTTAGAACAAACGAGGTAGATCGTCCATGTTGCCTTCACACCAACGCATCAAATTCCATGCACGATAACATCACGCAGTTGTGGTTCTTCTCTTCTTGCATGTTCCATCATGCTCTCGATTTCGATCCCAATAGTACTTCTCAAGCTGCTGCTGTTGCTGCTAGCTTTGATCGAGGCCGAGAGAAAGTAGGAGAATAAGAACAAGGCAAAATGGAGGATATCTCTTTCCAAACGCACTCGCCGAGACATTAAAGACGTTGACGACTAGGAGTAACCTAAGCAGAAGCCTTTTCAACAAGGCATGGAAGAGAGAACACTCGATTCTATTCTTATCCGTCCTCCACGTTAAAGAATAAAGAGGATGCCTCTCCCTCTCTTTATCAATGATGGAATATGTTCCTTCTTTTGGGGTTCATTTTGATTCTTTTATCTTGAAGGGATAAATATAAATATATATATATGATTTTGTGAAACAATTACCATGATAACAAGCTTTCAATGTTTCTTGCTTCATTGGCATGCCTTGCAGGCAGAGAAATTGGAGCTAAGGGATGAGAAAATGAGGCTGAAGGCTGAGAAGGAGCGGACGGAACAGATGCTCAAAGCCATTAGCACTACACCCCAGTTCATGACTCAACCAGCTACCGCAACTCCTCATTCAGCATCAGTTGCAGCTCGCATCAAAACCATCCCGCACCCGAACTACATGCCAATGGGCATGTGGCGATGGATACCTCCAGCCGCTTTGGATACTTCTCAGGATCATGTGCTAAGGCCGCCTGTTGCTTAGTAACTTTTTCCAATATCTTGGCATTAAAAACACTCATCATTTAGCTTGCATTGGTTGTTAACGTCAACTTATCTAAATGTATTGCAGATTTATCATCTGTGTCAGAATTTTTTAGTCCCATTCAAGTTTTTAGATCTCGGTAAATTGTAACAGAACTAAAATTTTATGAAGATGGAACGGATGCTAATTCGCCTCTTTTATTTAGTATAAACAAAAAGTTCGACGAGCAACAATATTCAAGTTTGTTGCACTATTGTGTATGGATTTCCCGATTGTTCTTTTTTCCTTTTTTGCGTGGATTATGACCAGCTTGAGATGGTGTTTGGCAAACTGAGGTGGAAAGTGCAGCTCATTCCTGTCGTTGTGGAGTTTGATCAAGCTGTTATTGACTCGTTTAATCCATATATATACTTCCAAAGTAAGTGTTAATTGTACTTACCTCTCTTAAATGTTAATATGCATGTTCTTTATACTATTCAATAATTATTTCTCTTAAGATAGATTTACTATGAATTGAGTATTTCAGAGATCTCATCGAGCTAAGAGTATTTGAAAATGTTTCGTCTTTTATTTTATTAAAATGAACTCTTATTCCATTATTTGGGGGAAAAAAGGGATCAAAACACGAGATGAGCAACATCCGAGTAGGGTATTCTGCAATCGCCTCCACGACAGAGACCAAAGACTTTAGAACAAACGAGGTAGATCGTCCATGTTGCCTTCACACCAACGCATCAAATTCCATGCACGATAACATCACGCAGTTGTGGTTCTTCTCTTCTTGCATGTTCCATCATGCTCTCGATTTCGATCCCAATAGTACTTCTCAAGCTGCTGCTGTTGCTGCTAGCTTTGATCGAGGCCGAGAGAAAGTAGGAGAATAAGAACAAGGCAAAATGGAGGATATCTCTTTCCAAACGCACTCGCCGAGACATTAAAGACGTTGACGACTAGGAGTAACCTAAGCAGAAGCCTTTTCAACAAGGCATGGAAGAGAGAACACTCGATTCTATTCTTATCCGTCCTCCACGTTAAAGAATAAAGAGGATGCCTCTCCCTCTCTTTATCAATGATGGAATATGTTCCTTCTTTTGGGGTTCATTTTGATTCTTTTATCTTGAAGGGATAAATATAAATATATATATATATGATTTTGTGAAACAATTATTCATCAAAATGACTAAAGCATATTTGTGCGGTTTGTTCACGAATTCTAACACGAATAAGATGTTCGTTATGTAACCGTTAGTAGTATAACGGTACTGCGTACCCGTTATGTTATCTGTCGGCGCGGGACCACGTCACCCCGGCGAGGTGATACGGTCAGAAGGAATTATAACGGCTGGAGGTCTTTGTTACAGATTGTAACGGCACGAGCCGATACGATGTGTTTACTGTATATATCCCGCGCGCGCGGGTGATCGATCGGGAAGACGGCGAGAGACGAGGGGAAGCGGAAGGAAGAACAGAGAGAGCCACTTCGCCCCCGCGAACCCTAACCCCCATCTCGATCCCTAATTCGATCCTCCAAAGCATCCATTGGAATCAGTCTTGTCCTTCTCGATCCTTGCCTTTTTGCTTGTTTCGCGTGGGTTTTAGGAGCGGGAAGGGGGTTTTAGGAGGAGAGATCGAGGATGCCGATAGACGCGGCGTTGTTGGACGATATCATACGGCGGCTTCTGCTGTCCAAGGGCTCCCGGCCGGCCAAGTATGCGCAGCTAACGGATAAGGAGATCCGGCAGCTGTGCATCGCGTCGAAGGAGATCTTTCTCGGACAGCCCAATCTGCTGGAGCTCGAAGCCCCCATCAAGATATGCGGTAAAGTGGCAAAAAGATTTAGTTTTTTCTTACTGCAGTTTTGTATTTGGAGTAATATTCTTTGATCATAGAGTAACATTCTCAAGACAACATAGTATGTTTAGCTACCTCTTGCCTAAATTAGGGTAAAAGTTGATGCTGACATCACAGAATTGCATGTTCTTCAAGCTATTACTCATCAGCTGTTCAAGATTCTAATGGGTTGTTTTGTCAATACCATTGCTTGATTTGCTTTATTCTAGCAACTTAGTTGGCATTTTCGAATATATCATCATCGGCTTAGCAGCAATGGCTGTATGGTATACAACATTCCACATCATGCGGCTTCTTGTAGTCTTACTCTTGCAAGTAAAGATGATGTTTCGCAGCTCGAATTATGGTCACTCATGGTACAGAGGAGCAACCTTTTTGCGGTGGCAACATATATTCAAATCTAGTTTGGGATTAGTGTTCTCTACCTTCATGAATCTTTTGACATGGTGTAGTCATGTTGATTGATTCTAGATTCCTAGAAGAGGATTCATATTCGATCATCCGTATGGGTTGATGAAAAAAAGGTGATGAATGATCTTCTCCGTGATAGATTTTTCTCTCTCGTGTTTTATCTTGTGCCTTCTAAAATGACCAGTAATCAGTGTTCCTGGGGTGATTGTTGGTAAAAGCAGGTTCTTGTAATATCATGTAGTCTAGACAGATCAGCATAGGTTCTCTTCCTCCGGTGCTATACCTACAAATCCTTCAGACCTATCATTTACTGCCTGGATTTGTTTGTGTGATACCAATCTGGATCCTTATATTAAGAATTTGGAACTTTAATTTTGTCACTGCAGGAGATATTCATGGTCAGTATACTGATCTTCTTCGGCTTTTCGAGTGTGGAGGATACCCCCCACGGGCAAATTATTTGTTCCTTGGGGACTACGTTGATCGTGGCAAGCAGAGCATAGAAACCATATGCCTGCTCCTGGCATACAAGATCAAGTACCCGGAGAGCTTCTTCCTTCTCAGGGGTAACCATGAATGTGCTTCCATTAATCGCATATATGGCTTTTATGATGAGTGCAAGAGGAGATACTATGTTCATCTATGGAGAGTCTTTACTGATTGTTTCAACTGCCTCCCGGCTGCTGCACTTATCGAGGACAAGATACTCTGCTTGCATGGGGGTCTATCTCCTCAATTGAAGAACTTGAACCAGATACGAAACATTGCACGGCCGGTGGATGTTCCAGACACAGGTCTCCTCTGTGATCTGCTATGGTCGGACCCTGACGAAAACATCCAGGGCTGGGGAGAAAATGATAGAGGTATCTCTTACACATTTGGGCCAGACGTGGTAGCTCAGTTTCTTCAGAAGTTTGATATAGACCTCATCTGCCGTGCCCACGAGGTTGGTGGTGTCATCTAGACGGTTCATTTGTGGTTTCGACACATTTGCCATGAGCTATGGTGCTTTGCATTGCTTGACGATGAACTGGTCACTTGGGCAGGTCGTGCAAGATGGATATAAATTCTTTGCGGGACAGCGGCTGGTGACAGTGTTCTCTGCTCCAAACTATTGTGGGGAATTTAATAATGCCGGTGCTATGATGAATGTGGATGGAAATCTGCAATGTTCGTTTCAGATTCTACAGCCAACTGAAAAGATGGGATTGTGGAATAAATTATCACGATCCGGAACGGCTTCTGGAAAGGTATTAAATATCAATCTCTTTGCGATTTAACCAGCCATAACTATAGTACATTGGTACGATGAGTAGTCATGTTTGAGATAGCATTATATATTCTGTTTCTCAAATCGTTTTCCATCAGAAATTGCACAAATTTTAATGGGATTCTTCTCTTGCAAATTGGAGGCATGTTTGTAGTCGTTTCTTCTTCATCCACCAGAGGCCAGTGATGTAGTCGTGCATATTTATAAGAGAGAAGAAAAACAAAACTATACTTTTTTTTTGTTTGTTTTTTTGCATAGGAAACTAACATGTTTTCTTTAGATATCATTTATATGTTAGTTAGCCTAAGGGATATGGTGGTTTCCATATTAATTCATCCAATCATTTAATAGGCTTGGAGTTTTGGGTTTATAACCTGTTGACCTTTTTTGATTGGAATAGATGCGGCAGTCGAACGATCCTATTATTGCAGGCTGACATAATAGCTTACAGGGGATATCTGGTGACCTAAATCTGAATCATTTAACCAAATGTACATTATTTTATAATCTAGTCTTTTTTTTTTGCCTTTCTTTGCCTTTTTACTTGAATTTCTGACCATGGTCTAGTCACATTTGGCTCGTTAGAAAGTCACCGCTCTTTAGACTAGCAGCATGGGATCTTAAATGCAAGTGATTGCGGCAAATAGGATACAGTTCATGTGGAAATATGGTTTAGAACTGGTATCATCACTCCAACTTGTTCTTTGGATGCATGGCTGATATTTTCGTTTTGTAGAGCAAATGATTAATCTTCTTATAGACAAGACATTCTGCATCAGTCAAAGTTGTATTAATCGATTTTTTTTTCTTCTGATCTATTAGTAGGTTTGTTAAGACGAGACTGGATCAATTTTATTTAACCTAAACTATTGATCAAAATGATTAAATTTAATCTTTCAATTTTATTTAATTTTAACTATATATCAAAATATTTAAATTAAATTTGATAATAATATATTCATCAAATCCTCATAAGTTAATCTTAATTCAGATTAATCTTTTATCAGTTTTTTCTTGCTCTATAATCAAATTATGTGAAGGTTTACACGTAACCTATAGCCGGGTTGATGTGAAGCACTCTGTCCGAGTATGAAAGGACATCTGCAGTCCTTTTAGTTGATCTTGAATATTTGACAGACCTTTTGAAAAATGTTGTTGTCAAATATTCAATATTCAATATTAAAAAAATATTTTTCAATATATATATATATGTATATTGCATATTCCTTTTATGATCTGCTTATTGATATTGTCAGACCATGCCAGTCATAAGGACAGACAACGCTTTTAACAGACTCATATTCTAAGGACCTTGGCAAAGCTACTGTGCTCTGTTCATTGTGGTACCATACATCATGAATGCCGCAAAGTGCAAACTTCCGTATTTGTTTCCTCACATCTAATGGTTCATTATAGCTGTCCTGAGTTGGCATATAGGAAGCATTGCGTCTTCATAAATGCCTAGATTTGTTGTAGGCCAGTGGTGATGTCGTCTTTGTCTGTTATTTATCAGGTTTGGAAAGATTGAACTTACTTGAAATGGGTTGAATAGCTGGGAGGTGCAGTCGTAGGACGACATAAAGCTGACACTTCTCCAACTTTGCCAGAGTGCCAAATCTATAAAAGTAATTCACAAAGTTTAAACTTCCCCTCTTCTGTACCGGGGATCCACAGGGTATGACGTTCGACGGTCACTTGTATTTCCACTATTTCATATGCTTTGAAGTCTGATACTGTCTGTATGTGGCCATATTTCTATTTCGGGCCTAATTCCTACCGCTTCCACTGAGATGGATATCATATATCAATAAAACATGTCATGTGGATGACAGTGGGTGAAGTCAAAAACACAAAGAAAAGTTATGATCACTGGTGCCGATTAACAATATAACACAATGAATCTAACAAGCGCCACACTACCCATATTTTATTGAGTTTAATCATACAACTTACCCATGAGGACCAAAAGTGTCTACCACTCGTGTTATAGTAACAAAAATCATCAACGCCGGATGTCAATACTCCCATTTCTTAATCTCCATACCATCTGGCGCGCTTCCCTCCACCTTCTTCGAGCCAACTTCACCCCAGTTCGTGGACAAGACCGTGCCATTTGATTCAACCTGTTTTCAGGTGCCAAATCAGATGAGCATATTCCCACCTCCCACCGGAGGTTTAATTTAAAGAAATAACCCTTCCCGTCCGGTGTACGACAACATCCTATGATCCTAAGAGAAGAAGGGGGGTGGGGGGCAAGTATGCTCTTAAGAATAACAACTTACAAAGGACTTGCTCATTGCCCGTCTAGTGTCCTCATCAGCATCTCTGTAGATGTCCTGGAAGAATTTGTTCAGTGCTGCATCACCATCCAGCTTCTCATCTTTCTCCTGAGAGAATCAAAACAGGCAGTTAAAAGGACTGGCAAGGATTTCTGATCTTCATGGGATTCTCCAACTCGACACAATTACGACATACACAACAATAAACAAGAAACAGACTAGGCTAAAACAATTAAAGGCATTTGCTAAACTGAAACTGTAGCAACAAACAAATGTCTCATCTGCCAATTATTTGTATACCTCTTTCTTCACTTCAGCTTCCAGCTTATCCCAATCAACTTTTGACTTCGAGGATGGATAAGATGGTCTTTGCTGCATTGTAGCTGCATCTTCAACATTCAATAAGGAGACCATAAGATGGATTATCCAGTTATAAATATGAATTATGAGTCATCGATGCTGCACTCATAGTATGCTTCCGAATTTCATAGTACAATTCCCACCCAAAAACAAGCAAGCAAACAAAAGAACGTTCTTAACCTGGCCGTCAATCACCAAAAGCTTTCCTCCCCATCATTCGGCAAATTAATGCCAAATGTGAAAAGAAAAAAATGAGCAAAAAAAGATGTCATCATGAAGCAATGCATTGTTGGATAGAAAAAAGAAAAAGGAAAAACAGTGCTCGTCTCAAAGATATGTAGTCAGTAAACCAAAAACAAATGAAGACTACTAGACTAATAATCACAGACTCAAAAACAAAAGAGGCAACTGTGGTCCAACAGTAACCAAAACAGTGGGAGCCGACTGTGGCAGTGATGAATGGTGGAGACATTGGTAGTTGTGATGGCTGCAGTAATGATGCTATTGGTGGTTACCATGCGGTGGGTAATGGCATGAGATGGTAACTGTGGTGGTAGTTGCAATCATGAGATGGTCACTTCTACAGTGGAGGCAGCCAATGGCAATGGTGGCAGTTATAACAGTGACCACAATGGCAGTGATGGTGATGGTGTAATGGTGAGCGGTGGTTGTCACATTGATAGCACTGTTAGTGGTAATGCAGCTTGCAATGGGTGATGGCAGCAATCACATAAATGGTGATGGCAACAAGGTGCGGTGAACGTGGTGGTGGCAGCTAGTGGTCATGCATGCAGCAGCTGCAACATGGGTATTGGGTCAAAGGTTCCCATCAGAATTCCTTTTATGGGAAGCCATAAGGAGGTTCCCACTTCCCCCAACCTTTTTAATGAAAAAAAAGGTTAAAAACGGATTATCAAATAACCAAAATTTTGAGGAAGTAACTTTGATGACTGGGAATTTACAAAGGGTCTTCTCATCAAGTAAGTCAAATGCACCCTTAGATACACACAAGGAATGCATTCCATAATCACCATGAAAGATGAACTGTACATTAAAGCTTAAGAGGTTTTTAAGAGGAAAAGAGAAGATAAAAATAAATTGTGAAACAAGGTTATGACAATCTGAACACAAACAACCTTATAGCAGGGTGGCATCAACAAACCAATTGCAGCTTAACTAAAAGGTATTTAAAACTAAAGAATGTAGTTGTCATTGCAATGCCATAATAAAGAGTTTGATGACCGTAGGTCGAGCACTGAGTATCAACCATCAAAATTCGCAACAAGTAAACAAAATTATGAAAACCCAGATTGAAGAACCTAGAACATCTAAGAAACCCAGTTTGAATCCTATTATTACCATCAAAAATTCACATACAATACACGTGAGAGTTCTCTTTTTATGAAATAAGTAACCTAATTTCAGTGCTTAACATGAAAAATGTTGATCATGATGGTCTCTTCTTGCCAACTTCATGAAGGGACAAATTCTTCATGAATAACATCTTAAACTAGTTGCACAACACAAAGTGGAAAGTTGGAGGATGTTAAAGAGTCAACATATTGTCCTATATTTTCAAGGTAGAGTGGTCACTAGGACATCAGTAAGAGGATTGTGGAGCATGACCAACCACAATGGAAGCATTAGAAGCAGTCCAAACTTCAGTTTTGGCTTAATAAAAACCCATATGCACAAAGTTATGTGAGATTTTTTTAATCTGATAATTTTAATCATTTGAATAATCAAGATGTCTTAAAAGTAGATTAATTAGTGGCAGTATTTCTTTTACTGAGCTAGTTATTCCACTAACAAAGTTCAACTTAGAGTCCTAATTGATTCAAATTTCAAATTATTCATTTATCAAAAGAATATCATTCTGCAATTAATTTAGTTCTTTGTCAGGTAGGAGTTCTAACTGAACTCGGCTCAAATGCTCATCACATCAATGTATAAGACAAAAACATCTAATTATACAGTAAAAGGATGCTACAAAGTACAAAGACGCAAGTTTAATAAGATGATAGACAAGAATAGCTTCAGTGTATATAATTGCCTATCACATCAATGTAAAGAAAGTTAAAGCAACCTGGCTTTGGTAGTAACAGGAAACTATTCAAACAAGGTAAATGTCCCTATAACCAACTAGAAAACACCAAAAATATCCTAATGGTTCCAAGACTTACTGTTCAAAAACATGCAAGTAAATATAAGGATTTACCTGAAAATGTATTTATCTTCTGAGGGACTGCTTTTCCACTGTATTCCAGTGAAGTCCATGTAATGGTTTCTGCTTTTGAAAGTCGGATTTCCACTTTTGCAGATAAAACCTGATATCTGCAATTTGCTGGTACAATCTGCTGATTCACCAAACAAAAACCCCAAACAGGATGTAGATCACAATAAACGGACCTTTTTTCTTGAAAAAAAAGTGCATCGACAAGAAGCTCACCATTAATTAAAATAAGAAACTAATCCACAGAAAATGAGATAGCTGACTGGAAAGAATAATTACGCTTTTTTTTTTCTTCTACTGGTAACTTCAAAGTCATCTGAGTCACATGTGGCAAGTTAACATGTATTAGAAGTCGTCTCTAGTGTGAAAACTAGAGTCGCATGCCCATTCTGATGAGAGAAATGAAAGTGACAGACCAGAGGCTTTCTACAGCCTCAATTTCCACAACTGGAAGTCTTGTTTCCCAACTAGAAAAAAGCAACCCTACTATGGCAGCAAGTGCCACCCTCTTAAGTACATGTCAAATTTTACATGTATAATAAGATATATGAAATAGCTCTCATCGTTGGATATTTGTCATAAACAATCTAATATTTTCACATTTAATACGTCAGCCTATCCATGTGCCTTCGAATTGATATGCCATATCCATAGATGACCAATGAGACAAGTCTACTGGCATTTCGAACATAGAGGAGCAAGATAAACCCACATTAACAAAGAGAGTATTTTCCAACAACTCCTTTAACAGAATAAAAACACAACAACTATGGAAGAAGATATATCAAGAGAAGCACACCTTTGCAAACAAACGACGTTGGAAATGATATTCTTCTCCGAGGGAATCTATTGTAACACTCAACTGGAAAGATGAAAATAACCATCATGTCAAAATCAAAAAGTTGTGCCAAACAAAGGAAGCATACTAACAGTCACCAAAATTTCATCATCCAAAACCTTCATAGTAACATGGAGTCCACAAAGAGCACAAATAAAAAGTGAAAAAAATGCAAACAATAATTGACAGATTACTCAATTGAAAAGAAATTCAAGGTCAGTTCGGATAAAAGAATGAAATTCATAATGGTTAATAGGGATGAATGATTTTGAACAATAAGGGCTTAGGCAAAAGCACAGAGACTTCTAGACAAGGCAAGTCTACGAAAGTGTCTAAACACAAATTTAGAAATAAAAATATCCACCACCTTGGTTGTAGGATAAGCTCACACAGGCAATGATTGGAAATATCATTCAAAATTACCTTGTACGGAAAAATCTAGATGGAGGAGAAAACAAAAAGCTTGCTATAGGACAATGGTCATTTGAACATCATGTATAAGCCGATAAGACAATGAGACACAACCCCCACAATTAAAAAAATAAATAAATAAATAACCAAAAAGAAAAAGGAAATTGAGAAGATGGAAGAGCATACTGTTTGTTCGCCAAACTCAACGGTTACATTTTCAGCTGGAATACCCTTAGCAAAGATAGTTAAAACCACCTCCGTAGGAGTATTATAGTAATCATGTCTGCATTACAAACATAGCATGCCCGTATATAGTTAATTGAGACAAGGATTGCATACTAAAAGAGAACAAAAATAATTATATGTTCATATTGTCACATTTATTCCTGAAAATAAATGCTTCATCACTATCTCAATTCTCAACTAATATTAGTCATTACAGAAAGGTAGATTATGGAATTTAAGACACTAAGCACAAGACATGAATATCACATTGCTATTAGAGAAGTGCCTATATGACTTATTAGAAAAGTTCTATTTAAAACTCAAAAATAAACACAAAAAATAAAACAATAATAACTATTCAACATTGCAAAGACACAAAATAGTATCAACAAAGAATTCAATAAATACATAAAAAGGAAGTACTTTAAAAGACAGAAAATAACATTTTCGCTGAACAACAGCAAGTAATGAATTCTGCAGATTGTGTCAAAATTATGAATCTTTCTGTACTGTTCCGAGTCAAACCGATCAAATTGGTATCATACATTATGGTGTACCATGCGTCCCTCGTAATGACCGGTGCAAGTCCAAAAGGTCTAGACCAATGAATTAAATAAGCGCTAGGCGCTATGGTCCAAAAACGCCTGAGACGCTAGGCACTCTTCACTCGGAGCTAAAATATAAAAATATTTAATATAATTAATATAATTATTTAAATAAAAAATATACTATTAAACTAAGAAAATCGGGTACAAAATCACAATGTCATATTAATAAAAAGTCTCAAAAATCAAAACAATAAAATTTTACATCAAATCTATTGAGTTGCTCTGTACGCTTGCCATTTATTCTGAAACCTAACAATAATTTTAAATAAATAAAAATTAATAGTATTAAAATCAAAATAATATATTATTAATCTAAAAAATAAAAATACTATTATTAGTATACAGTTAGCAATATACTGTTAACATACTGCTAAAAGTATAGTGAGAAGAGTGTGAGAAGACCGAGGTTGCCTCACAACGACAGTGGTAGCAGGCGACAGCATTAGCTGGAGCGGGAGCGACAAGCGACGGCTGCAGCGGGAGGGGCGAGCGACAGCGGGAGTTGCGAGTGGCAGCGGGAGTGGCAAGCGGCGAGCGACGACAGCAGCGACGAGCGACGATTGTGGCAACGGCAAGAAGTCAGCGAGCAGCGATTGTGGCAGCGGCGAGTAGCGACAGTAGCGACGAGCAGCGACAGTGGTAGTGGCAGCAGAGAAAAGCGACAACGGAGAAAAAATCTCGACGGCAAAATCGCGAGTGTTAGGGTTGGGGAAGTCAGGGAAATCGCGAGAGGGAGCCTATCGGTGATTTAGTTGGTTCGATTGAACCAACTAAAGCACCGGAGACCGAACCAGACGTAAAACACTGGTTTGGTCGCCTAGTTTAACCCAGGCACTCTCCCGAAGCACCCGGCGCCTGGGCTCAAGCGAGCGCCTAGGCGGTGCCTCGTTGAAGCGAGGCGCTTAGACATGAAGCGAGGTGCTCGGGCCTCGCCTCGCCTCGCCCGAGCGCCTATTGAAATCGCTGGTTTGGACCAGCCAGCCCAATATAAAAATAGCATCATAATGTGTTTTGGCCTAGATTAGGATTATACAATCAGTAAGAAAACACAATTTTGGATTATATATTGCATGAATAATGATTCAAAACATGTATTACAAATTGTATATGAATAAACACGTAGAGTATTAATAAATCCTAAACATGGCATGATGGATTTTCTAGAAACATATGATGAAAAATCTGATGTCTTACCTTATAATATATCTACTGCCATCAAAATGATCACCTTGAATCCATGGGAAGAAATTCAAGGTTCTGGATATGACTTGAGATTATAATTTTAAAGGAGCATGCAAGAAATTATTTCCACAGCAACTAATACTGTTAAAATGATATACCATTCAAGAAACAACATAGTTAGCAATCATGATATCATTGTCATTGATAACTCATGTTGTGGTAAGCAACTGGGACAAATATAGCTGTGGCAAGAATGGCTATACTGGCTACAGTATAGTGGAATTACAACTATGATCACCATGTTGCCATTGAATCTTAGATTCTGATGGCCAACCATCACCATTATGTTGTTGGCCATAAGATAATCTTGAAATTGAACCATATTGCAATTCTGATGGCCAAGATAATCATGAATTGTCAATAACGACAGTTATTCAGTCAAGTTTAGAAAGCGAATTTGAAAAAGATTGCACTGACGAGTGGAAAATTTTAGGCAGAAACTGATCGATTTAGGTACAAAAGGGTTTTTAGGGTGGGACGGTAGATAAAGTATGGAAAGCCTACTCCGCAGTATACCCGAGTATAACGGTCATTTCATTTCAACTGCCTGGCATTGGTAAATGGACTAGGTGATAATACTTGTTCTGAACTTGATTGGACAGAACTGCATAATCCACATGTTGGTCTCTTACTGGACTGGTAAATTCCAACCCATACCAGCCAACACATGAGATATTTTGAACTTGATTCAAACAATTTAGTCTAGTCCATCTTCTGGTCAGTGTCTAAGAATGTTTAGATTAAAATTCCAGCTCTTTTACTTGACATTTATGAATAGAGCTGCTATTAGATTATGTCAAAGTTCAACAAATAAAGACAAACCTTGGCACAAAAGGTTAGCATCACAGATTCAAATGTTGGAGCATGAGAGGTTTATATAAATGGGTAGATGTGATTCTTCCCAGATCCACAAGGACAACAGCACCATGTAGTGGACAATCTTTTTTTTCTGATAAAATTCAACATATCTGCTGCTTTTGCAGGACAGGGGAAACACATAACATCATTCAAGGCTAATTTAATTTGACCACAGTACAGAGGCTAACCAATTACTATCTATATGACTGTACACTATTAATCATGACCTCTACTGTTATGCATACCCTCTTGATGTAATCATGCTAACATATTGGCCACATTAATAGGCAGTCTAACAATCACAGCTACAGAGTTGTGGGTTGAAAAACAACATGAACAAAACTAAGAATACAGCTTTTGAAGATGCAACATAGAATTAATCATGAGAACGAATGCTCGAGAAATTCGACAACATCAAGCAGGTGGAATGTAGGATTGCAGCAAAAAGAACCAGCAAGTGTCATGTGACACATGCATCAACATATTAATGCTGGTGGAAGTAGAATTTTCCACCTACCTGAATTTTGGTTTATTCGGTGTTTCTTTTGTCTGATTTGGTAGACCATGTGTGGAATGAGAACTGTTCACTTCCTCAATGGTTGTATCTGATGAATGAGACATTGTATTTGGTGGTGCATTTGGCATCACCTTTTTTGACAAGCTAACTGTTTCCTCTGTGCAAACAAGCATAAATAGAGTAGTAGTTTTTGTTAAGAGGCATCTCAGAATGACAAAGAGAAAGGAGCAACAACATGTAAGCAAACCTATAATATAAAAACTAAAGAGCACCTAGAACTCATAAAGCTTATCTATTTCACTTTTCTCTGACAGATATATATATATAACAAAAACGGCTTACAAAGAGATCAATGAGACAATACGGACATTTTTTTACATGTCATATCATGTTTGCAGGATATGAATAAACCTTCTCTAACATCTTGGTATTTAAGTTAAAATACAACTATCACAAAGAAAGTACCAGCAATCACAACTACAATATAAAAAGTACCTGCAATTCGCTCATCACATTCCTTAATTAATTTGGTGAATCTAGAGTCTCCAGGTGCCAACAGCACACCAGCTTCAAGAGCAGCTTTTGCTGTCTGATACTCTTCTAGCTTGATACAAGCAGTCCTGCCAGTGATATCATATATTGTAATTATCTTTTATAAAATGAACAATGGAAAGTAAAAATTTCTACAAAATGATCATACAACTTATTGCCAGCCCTCAATACAAAACCCAGATATAGCAAACTAACCCAATCAAAATGATATCTACGAAAACTGTATGCCTCACTAGAACACTCGCAAACACAACAAACATAAGCTCCCATAATCTTTTTTATATTATTAAGCAAAATACAAAAGAGACAAAGCGTTCTTTGAATTCCATGCCCTCAGAAATCTAAAAGAAATCATATAATTTATTGACACCTCAAAGGAGAAGTATTTGGCTGACCATTCCAAATTAACCATCCATCCCCACTATCTAAGTTTAATTCACTGCTTCTAAGAGCATGTTAAAAACAAAATCATGCAACATCTTCTAACAGTATGTTAAGGAACTAATTCTTCATGCCATCGACAAAGACTTGGGAACTTAAAACACCTATAAATCTCATATGTATGTTATTACTAGACATCCTTAGGTGATCCAAAATCATATCATCGAAAGGAAAAAAAAAAGAAACATTACATGAAGTTCAGGGATTTAAACAAAGGGGTGGAAAAGTGGCCAGATTGTCACATGGAATGTTTGAAACATTGGTCCAAACCATATCATTTCATATAGTCACATGCTACAGCTCACAGGAACCAATGTGAATCCACATGCTACAGCTCACAGGAACCAATGTGCATCCAATAATTCAATTAATAAAAGAAAGCCATCATAAGAAGATGCAGAACAGAGAATCAACAAGATGTACTGACCCCTTCCGCAAATAGGCTTTGGTCATTGATGGATCAAGCTCTATTGCCTTATTCGCATCTGCAACTGCTTCTGCAAAGTTTATTAAAGTGGGATTAATAACCTAGCAAGGACATCTCATTGCATTGCAGCACCTCATGATGCATAACATGCAGTCTAATGCGAAAGACAAAAGTTTGTTAGTACCCACTAATACCATATTCAAAATTTGTGAAAAAGGTATTGAAGAACAGAATTGTAACAATAAAGCCTATGCATAACAATATTTTAATCTAAAATAGGGAAATCAACATCGAGAAACAAGTTATTAATAGTTAAGTTGTCCAGGACCATCTTGATGTTTAAGAGCACCTGTTAGCTAATTGTGAAAATGCAAGACTCCTTTCATCAAACAACATTCCATGATATATTCCTCCTCCTTCAAAATCTAGTAATAGTAGGCTTTGAGTTTTATAAGCATCAAATGAGTCAACACTGAGCCTGAGATTTAAGTACTTCTAACTATTGCCTTTACTCAAACAATGTTGCTAGATGCAATTGAATGCAAATGTTTGTTTTTATGTATTTTTAAAAGCCAGTGTCGGATGTAAATGTCCACCAGATTCTCATGGGTTACCACATTCAAAAAAAGATGTGAGCAAATATCTCTAAACCAGCCAACCAGAAGACATGCAGTGTCAAGCAAGGAGATCCTAGGCCAACATAAATTTAAGTCTTATCCGTTCTTTTCAGGCACATGAAGATCACACAAAAACAAAACAAAAAAAAAACCAATGTTTCTCTTAGCATTTATGTTTCAATTTTGTGTGCTGCAACATACTCTCACCTTAACTTTTCAGAACCACAACTGCATAATTCAAGACAATAACCTTTAGGCCTGCCATAAATCAAAGTATACTTGCTTCCATATCCAAGTAGCATTTGTCGAGCAACTTGGCTTCTAAAAATAAAAAATAAATAAATTACAAAGTGAAAGCCTCCTTTATTTCACTAGCCATTGCTTGAAAGGGAGATCATTTATCCAAATCAATTTTAGCAAGTGGTTTCAGGCACAAAAAGTGTACGACTACTCATCAGTAACTAGAAGTCGAATTTGTTGGCCGCTCCCATTAATTGTCAGTTTCCCTAATCTTTAGTCGAGTCATCATCTATTTGCCCTAACAATTCACAATCTATACCGAACTTATCGCACGACAATAAACAGAAGAAAGAAAAGCTTGAGAGCGTCGGACTGGGGAGAGGCAAGGTAGACACGTTACCGGTGAAGCTCTCGAGCTTGATGTTGGCCTGAGCGCGGTCGGCGTAGAGATCGGCGTTCTTGGGGTCGACATCGAGAGCCTGCGTGTAGAGATCGACGGCCAGATCGAAGTTGTCGTCGACGAAGGCCTCCTTCGCCCGCATCTCAAGATCCGTCGCCATGGATCGTTGGGGAGATGGAGATTGGCAGAAAGCGACAAGCAAGCGAGGAATCGGAGAGAACGGAAAAGGGGCGAGAAGGTGGGGGAGCGGCGGAAGATAACGAGGCGGCTGAAGAATTATAGAGACTTCCAGGTGACGGTTTCGGACTTGGACTTGGATCTCAACCCAGCCCGACCCGAAATGAAGAACTTGGATATCGAGGCGGCTAAAGAATTCTAGAGACTTCCTGGTGACGGCTTCGGACTTGGATCTCAATTCAGCCCGACCGGATATGAAGAACTTGGGCCATCGGATCGAGGCCGCTTTGTTGGGCTTTTCCGCCAGCTGGAGGAGACTTGGATTGACGCCTTCTTTTGTCTACTCGGGTCGATCGCAGCCGTCCATTTGGGTAGATGAGTCGTTCCAAAGTATGATTTGATGTAATTTTCTTTTTATAAATATTAAGTGACAAAGACGAAATTAGACCCGTAAACGCTGAAGATTTTTGCTAACCCTATTTTACCCAAACGATCCACAATCAAATTAAAGGCCTTATATAATAAATATACTTAAGATTTTTTTTATTGATAGCAATCGAAACATCCCAAAATGTCTAATTTATTATTAATATATTCTTCTATAATAAAAATAATAATAAATATTTGATAAATCATAATGTGTCTTATATGTATGTGATGCATCCATCTATGTCAAAAAAAAATATTCGAATGCTCATTAGCAAGTCATGCTTTCATCTGCCATGAAAAAGTATCTAAAATATTTGAAACATCCTAAAATATTTTATTTATACATTAGGCATCTGTCTGAGATTAAAATATATATATATTATCTAAAATATCATATAATAAAGTATCTAAGGTATTTGACACGACCCTTTACATGTGATGCATCTATAAAGAAAAGCATATGAAATGCTCTACACAACTAACGATATCTTTTACATGTAATGTATCAGTGTAGCACGAATAATCATCCCATCCAGAGAACTTGATGCAATCAGCACATCCCATTATTCATGTTGCTTCAACACATGACACAAAAAATTCTGAAACAAGTGTTTACCCTGAAACATGATGAGGTTTCAAATTATAATTCGATATGTGTAATTAACTGAGTGCATATATTATATGTCACATTAATAGATATCCAAAGAGAATATCCTCTTATGAAACCAATGTTTATAATAATAATATTATATAAAATAATTTTTGTGTATATATTTTCATGCCAAATTAACAAATATAGAAGTTCTTATATGTTTTAGATGCGCACTGTATTGTTTTAATTCACTAGTGATTCTAACTAAAATATAAGATCGATCAAGTTGTATAGATATATATCTCATCGACCTTTTAAATAAAAAAAACATGATATATATAATCTTAGGATTTATGAAAATAAAAAAAATATTATTATATTGATTAACTAATTTTTGACAAATGCTCTATGTCATCGAGGATGAAGAAAAACTCTATTCCCTTCATCTTTTCAATACCATCTATATCAAGTCTTTAACTTAATCTATGATTTTGGAGTATTATTATCTTTTTAAATTTCATCAATTATTAAATTTATTATTGATCTAAATAATAAAATTTATTAATATAAACCTAAAATTGTTTAGCATCACATTGTACGATTAGAATGAGAAAACTAAAGAACAACATAGTCCTCTTTATGTAAATGCAAGTGTTTTATGAGTCCTTCACCAATTTAACCCATATTATTCTCTCTCTCAATTTGCATTTAGATGATGGTTGCTATTACATCCATCGTTATATTAATTGGCCATATGATAAACCTAATATTTTCTTGGTACGCTCGATGTATATATTTGTCTTTGGCATTATCTTTATTTGTTCTCTCACCTAACATTAATGCATTAATGTATCCATTGATATATTACCTTAAGTGAGATATTATGATTGCAATCTCCTTCAAGCTATCTTGAAATATTTCTCAAAATATATGTTCTATTGTGTATGAGTTCTCTGCTATTAATCTATGATTTATAATTTAAAATTTTTTTTATTAGAATATTTTTTTTTCATATACTTTCGGAGACCAACCTCCTTCGAGAATACTCTATCTTATAGAGAATAAAATAGTATATTATTTTATCACAACGAATATATTTACTAGACTGTGACACTTCATTAAAGTAACCCTCTATTATAATCATAAGACTTAGTAGAGTGTTATACCTATTACGAAATTTAGGTATTAAACTTTAGCCACCGACCACGAGCATCCTTAGTCCATACAAACTATTATATAAGTATCAAATTCTTCAAGCCAATGGTTCTTTTTACTTATTTAAACTTTTAAACATATATTTTGATTGTCGATTAACACATCACCAAGGTTTTATCACTTGCATTAATCACTATCAAGTTAGGTTATGATATCAAGTCATATATTGAATTCAATCATGTTAATTTTTTTATGAAAACATGTTCTTCCTGATATGTTTGTCCTTATGGTATCTTTCGTGAGAAGGGATTGATCATTCCTCTGAATATTAATTTCAAACGATCGTTCTTTTAAACGACTATATTCTCTATGTGTAAATTACCCTCCATATAGTTTTACTATATCTCTAATATTATGTGCCAAAGTGTATTTTAGTGGGTTTATCTCATTATAGTATGCACCATATACTTAAATTGTTTAGCTTAACTCTTATGACACATTTCTGCATGACACACTACATATTCATCCTAAAATTATCATTTTTCATATAGCCTTATGCAATCTATGAAAACTAAATTATGTCATAAACTTGGACACTACTCTCTCATTCAATCTTATATTAATATTGATATTTTGATCACGTACTCGCCATTTTAATGAGTTACAAGTTAGAGTTGCAATAATAACCTATAACAATCACAATATCGAATTGACATTATTTTAAATAAATGAGAATATTATTTTAGATATCAATGATTTAATTTGTCTCGAATTGACTTCACTTGACTATTGTTTAATATTATTTTATAAATATTTGAATATTCATAATTTTAGAAGAATAAACCTTCCAAAGTCAAATGAAGTTTGTATCATGTATATCTTATCCCTTTCATTGTGCATTTATTTGACAAAACCTCTCCCGCAATCAAGTTAGTCATCAAAAACAGATAAATTCATTGCTTAGTAATTTTAGCATAAAGATTTATGTATAAAGACTATTTTATATATTGTTATTCTCTTAATTACTGGTCTAATGAGAGAATATTCTACTTAGATATTTATTAATATGTTGTGACTGCACCTATCGAGTCGTGAATAATAAAAAATAATGGTCAAAATTACTAAAATATAATTTTTAAAATAATATATACAAATATTTGATTGTCAAATAAAAGTAAAATATATGTTTATAGATAATATTTTATCCAAATTGCAATGGATTAATTTTCTAGCTCATATAGAATCTTACCGACCTTAACATAGGATTTCTTAACGACTCGATGATATAGAAATGGTTCCAATCTAACAAATTAGAAAATCAATTCTTTTATCGACATTTTCACAAAAAATAAATTCTCATTATATAAAATAAAAAAATCAACTTAGAAATATGATTTTATGTATGTTTGTTTATGTTTGCATCCTCACATGCTGACATTTTATTAAACAAATCCAGATTAAAAATATAATTTAATAATTTAAAATAATATTGAGAAAAACCAGGAAAATAATTATTTGTTAATATTGCAATAGCAGCTCGGCCACGTGTCACTCACGAATTGGCTGGAAAATAGTCACATGTTTGTTGTGCTATAGGTGGGCTAGAGCTGGGCCAAATTGTGGGCCTTTGCCATCCAAGAGTATCCGTACGCAAGACTCGTACACGTCGTATCTCACTCACGGTATAAAAGGCGCCTGCGGCCGTCGCGCTCGAGGCTAGGGTTTTGTCGAGGGCACCTCCGATGGTAACCGCTGCCGCCTCCTCTCCTCCCCTTCCTGCTTCTCCGTCAATCCCTCTCGAAACCGAACCTAAACCGTAGAGTGTTTGTTCCTCCTCCCAATTTTGCAGGGGAAGGGAACCGGGAGCTTCGGGAAGCGGAGGAACAAGACCCACACTCTCTGCGTCCGCTGTGGCCGCCGCAGCTTCCACCTACAGAAGAGCCGATGCGGCGCTTGCGGCTACCCTTCCAGCAGGATCCGCAAATGTGCATTATCTACCCCGTCGATCTCTGTCCTTCATGTGATTTTTTTGGAATTTTATCTCTTATGATGAATTTTGGTTCGCATGGATTAGACAACTGGAGTGTGAAGGCTATCCGAAGGAAGACGACGGGAACTGGGAGGATGAGGCACCTCCGCCACGTGCCACGCCGCTTCAAGAACAACTTCCGCGAAGGTTGTCTCCTGAATCCTTTTAGAATCTCTTCTTTATTAGGTTTTGTCTTGCACTTTGTTAAGGATTTCTGTTCCTTATTGCTTCTAGGTGCGCAAGCAGCCCCAAGGAAGAAGTCCGTGGCTGCGGCATAGCTGTAGTGTGCGGAAGGAGAGATCGGTATTGTGCTTCTACCGTGAACCATTTTGGATGCGCTCGGATGGATTTTATATGCTTAATTTTTATGGAATTCCATTGGGAACTTTGCATTATGAAACTTAAAGATTGTCTTTGGCATCTATATAGTGTGACATAAATCTAGATGAACCTAATGCTCTGATTCAACTTTCATTGCTGTACAATAGTATGGTAGTTCAATAGTCTGCTCTCTAAATGCTTTACTTGAATTTTGATATGCAATGTTGTACTAGTTGAGCATCATCCCTTAATGTGTGTGCTCTCTAAACACTTATCATGGAGCTTCTTTGTGTTCAAGAATCTTGAGTTGGACTCTGGTAGGGGTAGTCAAGCCCTGTGTTTAGACCAGAAAATTGATCTAGATTAGTCAAGGGTCCAGCAGTTCTCTGGGCCTCTGGGGGTTTAAATAGTGCGGCTCCACAACAGTTCATGATGTCGGCAGACGCACTGACCGTCTAACTTGGTTAGTAGTATTGTAAGAGCAATTTATTTTTCTTCCTATCTCTGAGGAGCAGGTAGTTGCTGTAGTCTGTGCATGGTCAAGTGCTTAGGAGTTGGTGGTTGATGTCTAGGGCACAATGGTCAATGTAATACTCATATTTTCTGATCTTGGATCTAGGAACATGGTTGGCTCCATACATTTCTACTGAATTTCAACAAATATGAGCTGATTACTTTGTGGGATTGATCAGTCCATGCTATTTTGTTCATGCAGCCAAATTTTACGTATAATAGGACTGGTTAGGGGGGCTTTTAAGAAAATGACCACTATACATGAATTGATTCTTTGATTCTTGACCAATGAATGGATTTTCAGTTAGATTGAAGGTTTTTATTTTCGAGCTTAGATGCCACATGAAGAACAGATGGATGATCGAATTAATTATCTGAACTAGTATCTATATGAGTAAAATATGTCAAGTAAGTGCAACACCATCAGAAGTAAAATATGTCCATATTAACATGAGTCAACAGTGATTTTAGATTGTTGACATGATGATTGCTTTCAAGAGGTTATGGCTTGCAACATTCAAGTGGTAGCCTAAGATCGGTACTATAAATTTAATGGATCTACATTTGGGCTCTATTGAAAAGGTTATGGATTTCAAATGAGATTAAAACTAATTAAATAGACATTCTCGTCATCCTAGCAAGGTGAAATTTACTGTCTACTGCTAGTTTGTGTTACACACTCTCATCCGAGTTCCAGGAAGTTCCTGATAGAACAATTCATGTGTAAAGAAAGCTAGGAGGAACTTCTGTAATTTGTTAGTTTATGTACCTTCAGTTTCAAGTACATGCACAAGGGGTGCAACAACAGGTCCACACTGTAACTATCATTAATGAAGATTATAATTTAAAAGGGTACATTAGATCAGTGTTCTGCAGAAGGTCTGCTTAGAAACAGCAATTGCTTCGCTAGCAAGATTAGAATTTACTACGCCCGCAGATTTCAATCATCAATATTGCATCAAATTTAGGATAGGTTGGGGAATTATGCAAAGGTTAAGATGGATAACACAGTCTTTCATGACATTAATTAAGCATATGAAACCCCCAATGATTTTCTCAGGTCCTGACATGGAGATCATATGGTACCTTGATGTAGCATGCATAGTAGTATGTACATATAGAAATAATCTGTTATCCTCTTGTGATGGTTATGGACTTGATAACTAGTTATTGCAGAACCTTGATAGATAAGATTGCAGAAGAGTGATCACTGAGAAATTAGATGTGCCAATATATGATTAGGAGGTCCAAGAAGGTTCTGAAACCCTATTGAATATTTGATTTGTGGAAACGATTGATTGCAAATTGTTCATTACTTTCTATGAATATATATTTGTCTATGGAATGTATCTGAGGATTTTTTTTCCCCGTTCCTGTAACTTGTACAAGGTGATGTAGATTCTGATGATGATGAAAGAACTTGTCTACCAGCCATGACTTCTTCTCTTTAAAATCTTTTGGATTTGCGTATCGATTCTTCGTTCTTCATATTTCAATATCGATCATAGTGCATATAAATCTCTCTCTCTGCCCGTTTGATTCAATTTTGGCATGGATCTAATGCTCGTCCATTTCAGATCAAGATTCGAGTCTGAGTAGGTTCTTCCTAAGCTACTCCTTTACATCCTCAATAAATGGAACTGCTTGTGGTCACTCTCGTGCCCAATGTGCTCATCGATTACGTGTCGTCTGCGTTAAGTGCTTGTTTCGATCCTGTTTACCATGTGTGCACGCACGTTACTCTCGAGTTTGGTATGGGCTGACCGCTAATTTGTGTTCGCCGTCTCTCATGCTTTGTTTTGAGGTCTATATCTGGGGATCAGGACCCCGACCCCGCTTTTCGTAGAATCCTGACCGTCCATAAAGGTAAACATCGACTCCAAGTTCCTTGCGGATGGCGCAGGCAGCGGCCACACGCCAGAGCCGCGGGCGCCTGCATCTCAGCCGTCCAGTTATGCTAAAGTTAACGGGCGTGATCGTAATTGCACACACGAGACGCCTGCCACGATGATTGCGACGCGTGGAACGACGACAACGGCCGCCTATGAAATCCCGTACGACAGCCCGCGCCTGCGAACCTCGGTTTCGTAACGGAAAAGCGACTTCGATGGCGGATGACGTGGCCTTCTGAGCGTGGCGACGACGGGTTTCGGCTCATCTGGTCTGGCGTCAAACATGGTTCAGTAAGTTTACCCAACTATAGGTGGTAGGTTCGCCACGTAGATGTCTTACGTTGTGGGACCCGTCTGCTACCTGGGGTTGAAATGGCTGAACCCTGCCGTCGATGATATAGTTGGGCCTCGACCAAGATACCTCGGCTTCCCTTAAACGTGTGGTCTTCACCCTCCTTGCTTTGCTTGTGAGATTGTTTCGCCCTTATATTTACCCATCGTTTGTCCGTGGTGGCAGCCAATGCCACCGCCCCTCGCCATGGCCACCGGCGCCGTCCATCTGCACATCTCGCCCCACCCCTTCAATCATCTGGGCTCGAGGGACGTTGCCCGACGTGATCGCGGCCCGAGGCTTCGGCACTGCTTCGACCGGAACACCGCGACGTACGACGGGATCTCCTTCTTAGGGCCGGGAATTTGCTGCCGGAGGGCGATCCCACCGTTTCTTTGTCGATCCTATAGGTCCGAGAACAGAGGGGACGAGACCTCCTCCTCCGACTCACCCTCTCCCGAGGGCGATAGTAGGACGGTCGTGGTGAAGGATGAGAGCGAATCGCGGCAGCTGAAGCGCAAGGGTCCTCTTTATTCGCTTAAATCGATGCTCCTTAGGCTTTCGGGTTCAGATTCGAGACTCGTGGGGCAGAACAGGAAATTGGTAGAGAAAGTGGAAGAAATTTTTTTCTCGGTGAGCTCTTATCTAATTACTTCTCTTTCTAGTTCTTTCCTCTGATACCTTTAGTTTGGGTCTCTTATATTACTTCGTGAGGAACTTTGACTGGTAGATTCTTCGGTGAATATATTAATTATTTCTACCCTTATGTGTGTGCGTGCGAGCCTCTTTGTGAGCGTGAATGGTACAAGTGTGATTGTGTGAGTATGCATGTGTGTGGGCATGGGCACATGCACTTGCCAATTTCCTGGCTTCATACCCATATAGAAATCTAAGGATGGTCCAGGTTGCTCAGATCTTCAAACTGAGGACAATCCAAAACTTAAATCTGGCTTGAAACTGAGCTACTATTTTCAGAAGAAAAAAAAAAAAACTGAGCTGGTCAACAACTTGTTGACATACTGGCATACCCAGCTCTAACTATATGTTGGTTAATGGTTTCTGAGTTTTCAACAGATTTTCAGCCCTATATTTGTGGACGAATTCGAAAGATCTTTTATGGTTTGTAGCTAAATTCTACAATTGGTCAAAGAAGCATATATATAAACAATAAGATATTTTGAATGTTTTAAGATGCCACATGCTTCAAGATTGTAAAATAAGAATTTTTAGTTCTGACAATGTACAATGCCATGTCTTAGTTGTAGTGTAAACAACTTCTAGGTTGGAGGTAAAACCAAAATGTTTGAAGTTGAACATACTGCTTGTTCTCTATCATCCTTTTTAAAGGTATCAGTACTATACTGTTGTTGGCAATAATGTCAGATCTGGTTGATCCTGCTTGTCCACTGTAACTTTTTTCATGTATTCACTCTCTTAGTCTCTTTATCTCTATTTTTTAATTCTTTTATTCATTTTCTTTTTGCAGTTTGCAACACAACTAGGAAGATATCTTGTCACCATGACGAGTACTGGAGTTATTCTTGCAATTGGATTTCAATTATCAGGTTTGTCAGTCTGCTTTACCATACATAAAAATCTCCCTTTTTCTTTTGTAATTCTTGTAGATCACAAAAATCTTATATCCATGTTTTTCTTATCGTTTTTGATGATTATGAAGGCGGGGACAGTCAAATGAACACACTGATTTGGTATAGCTGGCTTGGTGGAATTATTATTGGAACAATGATAGGCGCAAACATGGTTTTAGAAGAACATTGCAAAGCTGGACCGCGAAATGTTGTTATTACTGGAAGGTAGCTTATTTGTATCATTGTTTTAATTCAAGATGTTGACTAGGAATGATGTATGGATTCACTTAGAAAGTAGTTCTGAAGTCACAAACGAGAAGGCTAATCGTAATTCTTAGCTAAGTCATCATTGATTCCTAAAATCATATTGCAGACTCCCAAAGCATGAAAAGAATCATCATGTAGAAATATGAATAGATTAATGAGCTATGAACAAACGCATTGATGGTTCACACAAAAAAACTCTGTCCTGCCTTTCTTTGTGCATATAGTTAATACAGTAATTTTCCAAGGGTATTCATTTTTCTAAATATTTGGAGCTAAATCTCTAAGTTCAATTAACAGCATTATTGGTCAACAATCATCCCGTCTTCTTCATATGGTTTGATATAAACAATAGTCTGTAGGTCTTCAACTGATGAATAAATAGTTCTATTCACTTGGATTAACAGTATTAAGGGCTAATTGATAATTGTTTTAGTTAATACTCTGGGAGCAGTTATTTATTGCAGTTTTAGATAAAATTTCTGCTTAGGCAGTGAACCGGAGATGATATCTCTTAATTTGTTGGATATATTTTACAGCACAAGGGGATTAGGAAAAGCTCTTGCTCGTGAGTTTCTTCTATCAGGAGACCGGGTTGTCATTGCTTCTCGTAGGTCGTATTCATTTCCTTGAAATCTTTATCAGTATATTACTATGCCATCAAGTTTCCTTCCGTTTTTGTTAGCATCTACCTTCTATTTCAGTTTCTTGTTCCTAACTATTCCAATCTGATTCTTGAAGGCAGCCCTGAATCAGTTCATCAGACAGTGGAAGAACTGAGGGAAAACCTAAAGGATGGTTTGGCTGTTTCTAAAAACAAAGCCAGGACAAATTTATCTCATGCAATGGTTGTTGGTATCGCTTGTGACGTTTGCAAACCAGAAGATGTTAGAAAGCTGGCAAACTTTGCTGTAGATGAATTGGGTTCAGTGGACATTTGGGTAAGTCTTTACATTTTGGACATTCTTAGCACTTCAGTTTACACTTCACTCCTGCTTTTTCTCTGTATTGTTGCTTCTGAATATTGTTTCTTCCTGCTATTTTATTGTGATACTCATGCATCCATGACTCAAGAGATTCATTGTCACAAACTCTCAATCTGTCTGTTAACTTTATAATTATCATCTTTGTTTTTCAATGAAGTACTATTACCTTTGTCTGATAGCCTCTTCTCCAATGCTGTGAACAGATCAATAATGCTGGTACAAACAAAGGTTTCAGACCATTGCTGCAGTTCACAGATGATGATATTGATCAGGTTTGTAATTTTTCGTCATACATTCTAGTAACTTAATGATTTGAACACTTAGGATCTTCACCAAAGTATGTCTGCTTATGCAAAAATTAGTTTACTGTGAGGATGTCATTGCCTGTTCCAGTAATTTAAAAAGTGCTAGGCGCCAAAAGACCCCAAGGTCCAAAAACGCCCGAGGCGCTCGCTCGAGCGAAGCGAGACGCTAAAATATAAAAATATATAATATAATTAATAAATGAATGAAAATATAAAAATATATAACAATAATTTCAAATAAATAAAAATTAATAGTATTAAAATCAAAATAATATATTATTAATCTATTAACAATATTGAAAATTAATAATTTTAAATAAACCTAACAATATTAATAGTATACAGTATACTATTAACAGTATACTGTATATTGTTAACAGTATACAATAGTATACTTTTAACAGTTTACAGAAGGAGAAGAAGGAAGAGTGTAAGGGGGTGCTAACTGAGAAAAGAGGAAGCGACAGCGGCAGTAGGAGCGGTTGCGAGCAGCGACAGCGGCGAGTAGCGGGAGCGGCAACGAGCAGGGTTAGGGTTGGGCAGCGACAGCTGATATCGGTTTTAGTTGGTTCGATTGAACCAACTAACCACCGGAGACCGAACCAAACCTAAAATCCTGGTTCGGTCGCCTGGTTTAACCCAGGCGCTTGCCCGAAGCACCTAGCGCCTGGGCTCGGGCGAGCGCCCAAGCGGCGCCTCTTTGAAGCACGCCGCCTGGAAGTTTAGCGAGGCGCTCGGGCCTCGCCTCGCCTAGCCCGAGCGCCTAGGCGAGTGCCCAAGCGTCTTTTTAAATCACTCCCTGTTCCTGATTTACTCAAAGATTCATGGCTATGGTTTTTGGGTAATAGTGATAGTCAGGAAACTAACATGTGGCTTGTATGGTTTTTAGTTGTTCATTACATTCTCTCTTTGCCTAATAATTAATGAAACATTTTACAATGAAGCAGAGATGCTCAAAGATCAAATTTAGGTTGTTCACCTGTCTTTGTTACAAATAGTTCTTCTGTGATGAAAGGTTGAGTGTGAGAATGTTGGTCTTTGGATTATTTGAGGGTACTGTCCTTGAGGTAAATGATTTGGTAGGATCCATCTAGTTGATCTAAAATAATTGGCCGAACTTGTTTTTGTTATCATATCAGAGGCCTCTAAACATTTCTTAAATATCAAATTGTAGGTTGTCTTTGACTTTTGTGAGGATATGTTCATATCAGGCAAAATGTAGGTTGTTCTCACTTCTCATATCAGGCTTCCCTTTTATTTCTGACTTGTTAGATTGTCTCAACAAACTTGGTTGGTTCTTTACTCTGTACGAGAGAAGCAATTCATATCATTGGGTCCCAAGACAAGGGGGGCCACATATTCAACATGGATGGGGCAGGTTCTGGTGGATCAAGCACACCATTGACAGCTGTGTAAGTTTTACATGCTTATTTATGACTTAATCTTGTCTTCTGTAGATCTAAGATGTGATGATATCCATCTTGCCTTATGGAACCAACTTCACCCTGACTACATACATGACTTGTGGTATCTCCTGACACGGAAGGTTTAGAGACATTCATTATGAAACATTGTGTTCAACTTAATGGCATGCATTTAATTATCAAAATGAACCCATATTCTGAATTGAATGATATGGAAGCTTGCCAGAAATCATTGGATTGGATCAACCTCTGATCTTGTTTGTTCAAGCTGTTTCTGAGGATAGATATAAGTGATCATGTACTGCCAGTACTACTATTAGAACAATCTGTGGTTGTCCTAATACACAGTATGAAATACCAGTGTACTGCACATCCTGCCTGACCAGGGCTGGTGCACTGGTATACTATGATACCAGCTGCATTTCAACAATAAAATAATATTTTATTAGCTTTTTTGTTGTACCGACTGTCATCAGTAATTTGCTGAGCAGTAAATACTGATCTAGTAGGTTCTTGTAACTTAAAGCGTTAGAAATTATTCTTTCAACCTAGAGAATTCTGGGCATGGTGATTCATAAATAATTTCATTACCAATAATTCTGACATCTCCATATCATGTTTGTCTCTCAGCTATGGGTCAACTAAGTGTGGCCTTAGACAACTCCAAGCCTCACTTCTGAAAGAATTCAAGCGTTCCAAGGTTGGAGTCCACACGGCATCCCCAGGAATGGTTCTTACAGATTTACTTTTAAGGTAAACACAGATGCAGTAATGCTTCCGTTTATCCTAAACCTGTTCCGGCTGTAATAGAATTTCTTTTTCTAGTTGTTCAAAGCTTCAACATACTTGAACAATTAAAGGAAAAAAATCATCTGTGTGTGGGAGCCTCAACAAGCATCAGCTGTTCCTTTGTTCAGCTAATTTATCTTTACCTGCATTATTGGCATTCAAGAAAGAAACTGCATCAAGCAAACAATTCTTAATCATCTGTCACTATGCTTCCATTATTTCATTAAAGATGATTATCTGGTTAGCTCCCATAGAGTTCCATGTGTTCTTTGGAAGGTTTTGTTTCCTCGTCAACCTCTGTACCTGTATGGGCCTTTGCAGGCTCTTTGTCAGCTGGTACTGGTATTATGGCTTTCTCTGTAATATGTTTACTTGTGACCTTATAAGTTCATAATCTCTGATCTATGCAGCGGTTCATCATTGAGAAACAAACAGATGTTCAATATAATTTGTGAGCTTCCAGAAACAGTGGCCAGAACTTTAGTGCCAAGGATGCGAGTCGTTAAGGGAAGTGGAAAGGCAATTAATTACCTGACACCACCTCGAATCTTACTTGCTTTGGTTACTGCTTGGCTTCGTCGAGGCCGATGGTTCGATGAGCAGGTAAATCTAGTTCTTAGCTCCATTAGTTGCTCATTCTGTGTTATGTCATATTCATCTCTGTTCTTAAACATTTACTTAAGGAGGTACCCATGCTCTTGGTAAGCACAATCAAGGGGCTCATATATCTAAATGGAAGAAATTGCCACATGCAGGCAGTTGTTCTTTGTACAGTATTCCTCTTGTGAACTGTGATTATTTCAAGGCCTCTCTTTGTACAGCATTCCTCTTGTGAACTGTGTACAGCATTCCTCTTTGCAAACTCTTCTATAATTGAATTTTGGACGAAAGAAACAACTAATGTTTGGCAGATTGAACTAAGCGTTCGTATTGTTGTTTCCTTCTCCATATCATTTCCACTTTCTACATTAATTTTTCTTCTCATCATCAGTTTCAGGATATCTGTACTTTGTTTTATCCACAGGGAAGAGCATTATATGCAGCCGAGGCTGACAGGATCCGCAACTGGGCGGAGAGCCGTGCGCGCTTCTCTTTCACGGACGCTATGGAGATGTATACCGAGAACACATGGGTCTCCGTCTTCTCACTATCAGTGGTCTGTGCCTTTATAATCCTCTCCAGTTCCGGCAATGCTTTTCACGGCACATGAACTAAGGGCATGAAACCAAGTATTCTTCCTACCTGATGGTTAACTTTACCTTAGTAAACTACAAGATGATTCAGGCTTGGCATAAGGCAAGCATGGAGTTATGAGTCAGGTGAGACACCAGACTGTGGAAGTCATACTGCTCACCATATGACCTAACCATGTAAAGAGCTTTGTTGTAAATCCTTACATTGGTGATTCACTGCACATTTTTAAGCCATCTCTTGCGGACGTTATTTGTGACTATATTTCAAGGATGATTAATGCAATGCACTCTGATGTCTTAAGCTAATACAAAGTGCGGATTGCACGGTATATGCTTGTGATAGGATGCCTCATTTCCAGCAAATGCCTTTGGTGTTCACGGAATCCGATAGCCCGAAAGTTGATCCGAATCCGGTCTTAAACTTCGCGTACGGATCCTCATTTTGCATCCTACGAGCTTACCTGTATTTTAATTCCGGAAATTTATCGGATTCGGGCTTTCGTTTGGGATCGGGCGGCTAGGAGAAGCCCATCCGAGTTTATTACGATTCGCGCTGGGTTCATCTTATCGTCATGATAGCGTACCGTTGGTCGGGCAAGAAACCCACTCGAGAACCCTAGTTTCGGTCTCTGCAATGCTCCAAAGATGCTCTGCGTCCTCCGCTCCTCTCCTTGCCTCCCTCTCCGCCGCTTCCTTTGCAAGTGCTCCGCTCTGGACATGTCGCGGTACAGGGAGGCCTTCGCCCGCAGGATGGCCATGGCCGGAATCAAACCCCACCACCGAATTGGTGCTCGGAGATCCCATCTTTCATCCTCGTTTGGCGAGTTTTCGTATTGCTTGATCGAACGGATTTCTTCGCGTGCTTGGCAGCTTTGGGCGTCTCTGGCGGACCCGATAGCATGGCGCTGTGCGTCCTGACGGCGGGATGGAAATTGGATAGTTCGGTCGCAAAGAACGAGTCTTCGGGCTTCATTGATGGGCTTCTGGGAATTGTAGTGGACCATAGATTGCGTGCCGAGAGCACAGAGGAGGCTATTTTGGTGCGAGACAGAGTGAACAAAATGGGTAATCTCTGGTTACGTTTTTATTTCTTGCAATCTGTGTTCTTGGTTTTGAGCATATGCGTCCGCTAGATTGTGAGATGTTTTGGTTTAGGTGTCAAATGTGAGATTGAGAATTGTAATTGGTCGGGTGGTCGACCAAAGCGTGGTCATTTGCAAGAGGCTGCTCGTGAAATGAGGTGTGGTATTTTTCTTCTGTAGTTGCATTTGCTGTCTGAACTTTTTTGCAGTGTAATTCTTTGAACTTATATTACAAGAGCCGAGTGCTCTCCTCTGTACTTTATGTGGCACTTTAGGACTATGAAACTCATATTACACTTTGTATTTTGAGCATCTGAAATTTGATCAATGCTTTGTTAAGTTCATTGTATCAAGAAAATTGTGATTTACATGTAAGTGTAATTTATTCTCATGTACCTGTTTGGTTTTTAGGATTCTAGCAAATAGGAAAATTTTAAATGTTTCAGTTTTTGAGAACCGTGACATGATTTATTTGAAAAAAGAATGTATTTTACAATAAGTTAATAATGCACATAAGTTATGCTTTTTGTTTACTTTGGATGATATAAATGAATCATTAAAAGTGTGCAAATGCATATATTGATAACCTATTGTGTTGTAAAATGAATATAAAGATTGATGCAATATATTTGTAATAAAGATTAAATTAATATAACATGAACACATACTAAGAAGACAATAAATGTAATGAAGAATTTATATAATAAAAGTTAATTCGTGATATAGTTATCAAGGATTGGGAACATTTGCAGGTTGGGCCAGTATGACTGATGCTGTGGTGCATTGTGTTGATTGAAGTAAAACTAGGAGGGAGCAAAAACTGATTATATTAGCATAACAACATATCAATCAACAATGTTTTCAGGTCCATTTCACCTGATGGAGAACTATTAGTTCTTGCCATACAATTGATATATGAGTTACTGAAATTCCACAAGCACTTCAAAACTTATTGGATGTACCCATGAAGTTATGTCTTTGTTAGGATTTTGTCCAAAAAATAAATAAACTGGAAGATATAACTTATTTTTGAATCCTTGCATAGATTATATCCTGTTTTTATTTGAGAGACTTTCATCTGTTTCTTAGTGTTAGAATCCATAACTCCTATTGGTATTAACTTCAGGTACCAAATCTTTGAGGATGTTTGCATCAAACAACACATTGGAATCCTTCTCATCGCACACCATGCAGATGACCAGGTCTGAGTTTACTTTCATATACTTGAAATTATGTCTTAACTTGAAAATTAAGCTTTCTCTGATGACATAGGTAGTGTCATCTTGTTGCACAAACAAGGGACTGTACATGGATCCTTAATTTTGGGTTTCTCAAATATTTTTCTTTACCTATCTTTTTTTTTTCTTCTTGTGGTGCATTAGTTACAAACTTGATTGATAAGGTTTGCTTGGTTTAGATAGTTTCATTTGTTAAGAAATGTCTATGTTATTTCTTAGTAACCCTAACTGAGAAGAATGGGAAAGAATAGTGTGGGATGATTACAGCATAAATGACAGTTCAAGAGATTGCAATATTGGGATAGTATCGACATGTTCTTTGCTTTTGAGTGCCAAAGTTTAAGATTTCTTACAAAACTCTTAATTTGAAGAATATATACAAGAAATTGCCATATTGGGACAGTGTCTGCAATATGAATTAACAATGAACATGATGTGGATGGGGATTATTTGTTAGGATCGGAGCGGCACTAAGAGGGGGGGGGTGGATTAGTGCAGCGGATTAAAACGTCGGTTTTGGAAACTTTTTCGTACGATAAAAACCGAACTCGGAAGTGCTTAACTTGAAAGCGTGTTCGTAAATATGTGCAGCAAAAGTAATGAGGAAGTAAAGCACTTATAAAGATTTGCAGTAAGGTAAAGCGCAATAAATAAATGCAAATCAGTGAACACGCCAATTTTAAAGTGGTTCGGTCAAAATGACCTACATCCACTTGCGAAGCCTTCTTCGATGAGGCTCCCAACTTCCACTAGCAAATCACTTTGAAGGGAAAGGACAAATACCCCTCTTATAACTTTTTACAAGTGGTTCACACTCTTACAAAGTTTCAACGAGAAAGAAGAAAGTGAACACTCAAGCAATTGAAAATAAGACTTGCTAAAGCCTTTGCTAAGGCTTTTATCTCAATCTATTGCTTCTCAAAAGTTGTAATCTCTGCTGAGAATTGAGGGGTATTTATAGGCCTCAAGAGGATTCAAATTTGGGCTCCAAAATTTGAATTCTCTTCGGTTCCCGAAGTTAGTGGTGCCATCGCCTATCAGTTCTGACACTGACAGTGTACTGGGCGGTGCCACCACCCAGTCCAGCGGTGCCACCGCCTAGCTCTTTGGGTGCTGGGCTGTGCCACCGCCCAGACCGGCGGTTCCACCGCCCAACCTTTCGGGTTCTGGGCGGTGCCACCGCCTACACTATTTCAGCTCACTGGTTGGGCTCCAAACTTGGCCCAAATCAGTTCGAACTCGGGCCTAATTGGCCCCTACTTGGGTTATAAGATTAACACCTAATCCTAACCCTAATTAACATGCTAACTACGAATTTTAAAGACATTTCCTAAGCTATTACAAAGTCCACAAGTCAAGACTTCTTCCGGCGAACTACCGGCGGTCTTCCGATAAACTCTCGGAAACCATTCTGCGGACTCCCGGCAAGCTCCTAGACTTCACGATTTGATCTTGGCGAGTTCCGACGAGCTTCTTCGGCAAGCTACGATCTTTCTCGGTAAGCTTCGCGAACTTCCGACGTACCTTCCGGTGAGCTTCCGAAAACCCTTCGGCAAGCTCCCTACTCATTCTCGGCTAGTTCCAGCAGCATTCCCGACGAACCTTCAGACTTCCGTCTGACTCTCGAACTCCCAACGAATCCTTCGCGCTTGACTCCAGCATTTTGTTTCGCTTTATGTCTTCATCGTTATCGTAGTTAATCCTGCACACATAAGCCAAAACTCTACTCCGATCTAGACAATTATTACAACGCGAATTGACATTTTGTTGCTCGGCACGTCATTGGTTCGCGCTTTGTCCGATTCTTCAGCGCATCGTCCTCTCTTGCGGCTTGTTGCCCAATCGGCGGTTGACCTCCGTAACCCCGATATCCTTGGTGCAATTCCGCTCTCCTTGGCCCGATGCCTGACGTCCGAAGCGTTCTGCCATCCAATATCCTAACGTGATCTCCTCCGGCGCAACGTCAATTCCTCCTGCGTCAACTGTCTAATCCTGATCGAGTAGACCTGCATCACTCAAAATGCAGTTAAACATCTAAACACAATCAATTAGTTTCATCATCAAAATCTGAGATTCAACATTATTGAGGATGGTTGAGAGCATGAGGCTCCCACTAATTCTGGGATTGGAGTGGTTTGCAGCTTTACCCCGACAGGTAGAGAGGTGAAAGGTTGTTCTTATTTGCTTTAGAATAAATGAATGTTTGGCTAGAGGATGTTAGACTTGGAGAATTGTATAAGGTAAAGATGTGGGATTAGTGTTAATGTTTTTGATAGTTGCATTATGAAAGATAGTTTTATGGGCTTGTGGTGCTCATGGGGCATTGACACGCAGCTAAGAGCTTTTAAGGCGATCGACTGGTAAATTTGAATTACTTATTGTTGTATCGGTGCAGGTTTGGAGTTAGATTCACTTGAATGTCATGGTGTCAATTTAGTAAAAACAAATGATTAGGTTGCATAATAGTTGAAATGTATGGGTGAGCAAGCCAAAATGGATGGAGATAGGCCATTACCTTATGCACTTTGCTTGAGATGCAGGGTAAATAGTTTATATTCTGTTTTGGCAGCAGACAACATGGATGGCATGAGCACTACATTTTTTTCACATGGCGAGGATTATAAATTTTAGACACGTCGGACCAAAAAAGAGAGAGTATCTCAGATAACTGTTCAGATGTAGCTTGTCACCCTTCTCTTCGACACCAGTTCTCTTTTATGACATCTAGAAATCTAGGGGATAAAAGTTAGATGTAAAAGTTTTCTTAGGAAATAATAAAAATGATAGTGAAGTTATATCATTGTTCTAGTTTTTTTTTAATCTTAAATTTATCAGTTGTAAAAAATTCTGTTACTGCAGGCTGAGCTTCTAATCCTAAGGTTGTCTCGTAATAGTGGAGTTCTTGGTCTTGCTGGCATGGCATTTGTTTCACAATTGTTTCCTGTGTCTCTGAGATATGGAGAGAATCCAGCTTATGATGGTATTTTGCTGGTGCGACCAATACTAGAATTTACAAAAGATGACATGTACAAGGTTAGTTTATATATCTTAAATCTTTGGGAGATTATTGTACAAGTTCAGACTTGCATACATTGGCAAAAGTTGGTTTTGGACTTGTTGTATTCATATGTTCAATATTTCTTATTATGCCTAGAGCATATATGCTTGTGGCAACCATTTCTTGGATCTTTGAGGACTTATAAGTTATCCATGGATGTGAGAATATGTTATGTTTGATTAGAGGGGACATGCCTATCTTATTTTACAGTCAATTTGCGGTCATTTCTGTACATTTGTTTGGCACTTCTTAGTCTTTCACCTTTTCCTTCCCTTCTTTTATTCTCCAGTTTCTATATCTC
The DNA here is from genome assembly GCA_004837865.1 of Musa balbisiana. Classification (NCBI taxonomy): domain Eukaryota; kingdom Viridiplantae; phylum Streptophyta; class Magnoliopsida; order Zingiberales; family Musaceae; genus Musa; species Musa balbisiana. The sequence continues at coordinate 28,246,322 of CM017194.1, read as the reverse complement.
TTCTGTTTCTTTTTTTGTCGTCATAGTCATTCTTGTGCTTGTTTGACATATATGATGGAATAAAATGAGTTTGTAATGCTATAGCGGAAACATCAGTGTATGCATAGTGAATTTCTTGTAACATGACCATGAATTTCGTTGTTGCTTAGGAAATATCAGTTAACATGACCATGAATTTCTTGTAGTCAGCTGTCTTTATTTTTTTCCTACATGGTTGACTAGGTATTTTTGCCTTCTTTTTTCCCTAGGAAGCTTTTGTACCTTGTTACATACAAAAATGTCTGGCACTATATAGGTTTGTCTTTTGTTTTTAAGTGTCTGGGAACTGACCGAAGTTATTTATTATGTTCTTTCAAGGTTTGATTTCTTTTTGCGCATGCGTGTATGCATAGTGATATATCATGATGCCTCTCAATAACTTATGACTGGTTTAATTTTCTATGCAGATATGCCAAGGAGCCAATCAAGAATGGGTGGAAGATCCGACAAATCAAAGTCCTTTATATGCTCGGAACCGAATACGCTCCAGTTTAAGATGCCTTTCATCGGGTAAGACTTTGAAATTTATTGATATTTTCATGTATAGTCAAAGTCATTGGACCTCTATTAAGACTTAACTAACATGAACGAGGTGGTTTTAAATTTAGTTAGCTTCATGTTTTCTTATTGAAATGTAATTATATGGTGTTTAACTTTTACCTACAAATTGGAGATTAATCTACATGATTTGGAGGTTTCTTTTTTGACTGGGCCATATGTTAAATTAGGTGCTTCATTAATTGAAAACTCTATTGCCTTACATCAGTGACTTTGTTGGTTAAAAACTATGCTTCACCTCACAATTGGAATCTTGAGTAGTTTGAAAATAGACAGAAATCTTGATTGGACTTTGAATTATTGGGCATAACTAAAACAATGTCTAGTCTAGGAACTATAGATGAAACTTACAGAATGTAGATACCTCTATTGGGACATGTTGGCAAATGGAGATATTTGATGTCAAATATTGCCTCAAAAATGTTGTTGAATATTGGTAGAATAAATTTTATGGTCATTCTTATACGTATAGATTGGTTGAAGGTTGTTTGTGAGTTTTGTACAACTGAAATATCATTTGAGATTAGAGCACAAAAAGTGTAGTATGAACAATAAGCTGAAACTGTACTTGTTAATTTGCTTGTCCAGAATAAGTTGGCCACTTTAGGTGCTACAAGTTTCAATTTGCTTGTAATAACTTGTCCTTATTGCAAGTTCCAGAATAAGTTTAGGTATTGTCCGATGAGGATAGGCTAATTCTTTGACCATACTCTACTTTGGTCACTGTATCTTGGTATCTATTATGTTGGAAATATCTGCACTAGAATAACGATTCTTTTAGCCTTTAGTTCTGGAGCTTGTAATAAGACATGTTAATGGTGGTTTCTACTAGCTAAGCTTCCATATGCTTCTTTGTGGCCAAATTTGTAACTGTTGTACATTTGATGGGTTAAGTGTTTACTAGGTACATAATCAAGAATTAGTCCGACACTGAATGCATTATTTTACAAGCCTCTATTAATATATGATAATTATGATTAAGGGAAAACCTTAAGTGTTGCATACAAAAATTTCATCATTTTGCTGTTAATGTATATTGAACTTTTGGTATGATAATGAATGTTGATTAATTTCTCCATTTATTTTGGTGAAAATGCTATTTTTCCATCACTTTTTTCATGTTAGCTTTTACTGATTGTGGACAAAGGTACGTTTTTGATATCTTCGATTCAGATTTTTTATGTTCACAGAACTACATGTCTTCCAGATCTCTTTCAACTAGAACTGCAAAGGCTCATCTCTGCTTGTCGCTTAGCACGTTCATATGTTGAGAGTATTTGTCATAAGATGATAAAGCACTCTGTCACCATCATGGAGGTATGTTAACTCCTGTAGCAAATGCTGTTGTTTAAACTGGTTGAAACATATTGCCTAATATCAATACGTATTTTGTTAAGATCATAGATGTTGGGTCTTGTTTGACAAGAAGTTATTAGATAATGGATCTGCAGATAATTTTGTTGGTGTAGATTGACAAACTGATAGGTGTTCTTTATTTCTGCTGAAGCCACCAGGATAAGCCGAATAGTATGAGAGTCTTGGTTCAATATTTTTGTCAATCTTAGATTTATTTCACTTGGCCAAGTATTCTTGGTTTATACGCTTATTTTGTTATCGAACTTCTTAATAAGTACTGAGATCTGAGGCTGTTTTTTGTTGTCCAGATGTCCAAATGTTAGTCCAGATTGAAGTCTCTTTGGGGGCTTTGATATTTTGGAATAATGAACTAGTTGCCTTCAGACTTTTTAACGAGAGATGTGGCTATTACAGGAACAACTTGAAATATAATAAATTTCTATACTATATGTTAAACTTCAGGGTTTATGCACCTCTTGAACTTAATAAGGCTCTTACTTTTATTACATTTTATTTCTGTCATGAGTTGGGTATAAGATTCATTGTTGAGGAACTAACCATAAGAGATCTTGAAGTAGAAAAAATCCTGAGTAAAAGGACTTTGTTTCCCATAGACATGGAGTAAATTAGTAGATTGAGTGTTAATTAGGACTGAATCTTGTATTACTAAAATGGTTGGCTTAATAGTGGTCTGGAAGTGCAATAATCCACCATTGATAGGGCTAAAGTAAAACATTCATGAAACTGTAGTTGGAGAAGCTGAAAAGCCCAAATGTTTTGTTCTCATTTGCTGAAATAATTATATTACTTTTTTTAAAAGAAGCTCAAATGTAATAAAATTGTGTTGTTTTTCATGATATAGATAGTAATATTATCATTTGCTTCTTGTTTGTGGTTGAATGAAGGATGCTTTAGATGATTAAGCATGATCACCTTTGAACTGTCTATACATGTGTTGCTCTTTGTAGCATGGATATGCAGTTATTGATTTAGAGAAGCTCAAGCCATCTAGTGTTGATGATCTTTGTTTATCGAGATATTTAGCATGGATTTTGCAGGTAATGTTGTTGCGTTTTTTCATTCTCGATTTTAAGATGACCCTTTTTGCAAATGAAAAGGCATTTGAAAGACCAATTTGGGTATAGTTTCTTTATATGATGATATAATGAAAATTGATTTGATCATATTTTACAGTATATTTCACAAAGACACAGACCAATTCGTGGCAGTATTTCCCAGTTGCTCTTGGGTTACATCCACAACTTCCCATGCAAGGTTCATTCAGCTTCATTATTATGGTACCATATTTTGAATCCTGAGGCTGTCTTGAATGATCAACTCTTGTACTTTTATTTGTTTTGCATCAAGATATTAGCTAAAGTATTATCCAAAGGAATACATTTGTTGTTGGATTAAGAGTTGCACTTCGGAATCAATACTAATCTGAATCTGTTTGTTTTAGCTTGAATGCTCTTGCAGTTATTAGAGTTAGTTCTTCACTTAGTTGGTGAGAAGGATTTAAAAATTTGCTTCTGACTGACATAAATGAGATTATTCGAGGACAACCAGTTTCTGCTTGGTCTTATCTTTGTTTATATATAGTGAAGTGCAAATCCTTTTATTAAGTTAAATTTCAATTATTATTTGATCAAGTGAGGCCAATTAGAGTATTGTGATCCTTGTACTGTTGCAGGAAGTAGTCATTCTACAGTATGGTGTCATAAAGAATACTTTAGTTATTACTAGGGAAATTTTGGATGAAGTGGAAGTTATGGTTGTGGACCATATTAAAGAGTTTGAGGTCAAATAAATTGTTTCACTTTATTAGTCTATAAAAGAATAGGGATATTATTTCCTGAAATTCCCTTGCTGTTCTCCAACACATCTTACCATGCTGTAATGATGTATATTATTTCACTTTTTTACTTTATGCAGTCATGTGCATATGTGATACAAGAACATATTTTGTTATTATTTATAAGCCCAGTAAATGTTGATGCGTAGATTTGTTTTTTTTTTTCATGTTAATGAACAATAAATAAGGAATCAGATCAAATCCAATGGGAAACACTGATACTAAAGCATCTGGGTGACACTCCCTGTTATGTTACAAGGAAACAGCATAGGGCATATGCGATTAGCGTGTTGAACATTTGGTTTATAATTAAGTTGGTTATTTTCTGTAGTTTTTTCTTCTCCACATTGATGGTCACAATAAGTTTGCTGAATTCAGCTGTGCTTTTTAATTCTGCTAGTTTGTATTTTGCAATCTTCTTACTGATTACTTTAGGACATTGTTTTTCTGACAAAAACTATAATTGCCACAGACATTTGTTTTCCAAGTCATTTCTGTTCATTCATGCTTCTTCTTGGAATGCTACAGACCTCACTTACTGCAGCTGGTTGTTACCTTTCCCCTGCTCCACGGTCAAAAGGCACAAAACTTTTAGTGTGTTATTCTGTCGATTCACCTCAATCATCCAGGACAGAAGAGTTATGTTACAAATACTCACTCGAGGAAGAACATTTTATGCTCCCTAGTGAGATACATCAGATAGTCATTGATGCAAAATCATACTCTAATCAGTTTCTACCTGAGGCTTCTGTTGTACCTATTTTACATGCAAGATCTTCTATGGCTATTCTAACTGAAGCAAGGAAGCGTAATCTTATCAGTGACTCAACATTAGAAAGCATCTCCTTGTTGCAAGCAGAGGAATACAAGAAGTTTAGTTCACAGGGAGAAGTTAAACCTCCATATGATTTAAGATACAAAGTACAATGTGTCAGTCCTTCATTCGTAAATATACATCCTAGCCAATCATGTTTATTCATGAACAGGTTTTTAGTCACATGGAAACACCATAACAAACAAGACCATGCTTGCCAGTTTTGCATGGTTGAACAGGAGACAAGTGTTGGAATACGACATATGGTTGATGCAGACTGGCTGTTTCTTGCGGAACTTTCAAAGGGCCAGGGATTGGAATATGATGAAGATCATGCAGAAGCTCCCGTGTCTAACTTGAATAAAAATGTAGAACAGAGAGGTGAAAGTTTGAGCTTTATTCAGTTGTCAGCACAAAGAGCTCTCAAGGCCTTGAAATCTATTCCAGTTCCTGCAAGAAAGGCCCTACCAGTACTTGTTAGTTCTAAAGGTTTACTACTTAGTATACCAGTAAGTTCATGTACATTTTATTTCTAGCCGTATCTTAGATGTTAGTACAATATATGAGCTTTCACACATTTTTTATTTAGTCCCGTTGACTCTTACAGCTAAATAAAAATTAATTAACTAGAACTTTGCATCTCTAATTTTTGCCTTTGTGAATATGATGATACTATAACTGTGTGCTAGGAAACTCTATTGCAAATCAATGGATTTAGAAAAATGTTAAAATGCTTATTTTGTTCACAAGTCTTTTAATTTAAGCATTAGAATCATGAATCTAATTAAGAAGCTTATACTTATAGTTCTCATGGACTAACATGGTTCAATGTTCTTATTTTATTTTTTTACTTCAGTGCATTTGCTTCAGGCGTTGTCCTTGCCTTTCAGTGGCCACAGTATTCAAGCCCAGAGTACCTCTTGGAGGAGGCTACAGTTCATATATTTGAAAACTTCAGGTACCAAAAAAATAATAAGGCATTCTACATCTCAGATTGATAGTGAGTGATGCCTACCTTGATCCCTACCTTGATCCCACTAGATTGGGTCAAAGTTGCTCAGCTACCATAAATAATTGCACCTTTGGCATCTTATGGAATTATGACAGCCTTATCCAGTCTTTTGTCTGAGCTGGTGCAGAGAGCAGGAAGCTCTCACTGGAATCAATCACATGTTCAGAACACACCAGCCCACCAATATTGGGTGCAGAAAAAAAAAGGTTTAAATCTTGTCCACAGAGTAGTTGGTTGATCAGTACAATAAAATTAAAGGCTATGAGATTTCAGTAAACACATGTTTAAAAAAGAATTGCAAGGATCAGAATAGTTAGGGACACAAGAAGGTAAGCGATCTGGAAGTTATTTCAAAGCATTATAGAACTGATTTTGGGAGGCCAAAATAACATGCATGCTTCTTGTCAAATCTTGGTTGGTTGTATACTTGTATTATTTATCTACCACCATGAACAAGTGTCATAAATTAGCAGCATCGTCAGTTATGTAGCTAATTTTCTCTTGTTCGTTGTATGCAAAATCTGCTACTTATCTATGGTGTCTTTCTGATATTTAGATCTGATTTCCTCAAGTCTGAACTAGGTAAACAATGTTGCTGCTGCTTTGGGTCTTCATCAAGTTTCCACACTGAGCTGAAACCCTCCCATGGAGGATGGATAGCTGATATGAGGTGGAGCTTCTCAGTGAGGCAATATATGAGCTGTAGCTTATTCGGTTGTCCTTGTCCTTTTGTTTTCTTCTCTGATAAGATCTTTCCATGTGCCCAAGGCAGCTAAGCAATGGTGTGCAGCTCCTCTGTCAGCTGCAACTTCAACTCACCATTTGAATGTTGCAGTGGTTTTACAGATGGAGCAATAGTTCTTTCTCCAACTTTGTGTGGTTTTTTGTCATATGGACAACACAACCACTAATCAAGGAGGGACACAAGGACTTCTCAAGGTTGTATTTTTCTGCTTGTTTTTGGAATATAATTTTGTATTACTCTGTTTGCTTTTGGAATACAATTTTCTTACAGGGCAAAAGAATTGAGGACTTGCATTGCATGATCGATATCTCAATTTCATGTGATGGTTTTCCTGGTAGGTGTAACTTCATTCATTTTGATGAAGAGAAAATGTGCATATAGGGGACCCCGACTCAAGTGGTAGTTTGCATATCAGCATCAGTCTTGATAGAGAATGAAGTTTTATATTCTGTGGTACATATCATCACGTGACTGTAGTAGTCATGTAGTTCTAGAAGAATCCTACTGGTATTTTTACTCTCACATTTTCATGTCTGATCTTATGTTCTAAATGAATTATGTGAAGAACGTGTTGTAATATATTGGTATTTTGCTACATGTATGAAAGAAAGCATTTGAAGGAATAGAGAGTATTAGGCATAAGCGTGTGTTATGATTGTTATATGTTGTAATATGTCTCTGAAAAGGATAAGAAAGAATATAAGGAATTGACTCGCATTTTGATTGATCATTAGTTTTTTTGTTTCTTTGGTGATAGAAAGGAGACTGAAGTATTTGTAACAAAGTTGGGACTCAATAATATGTGGGGACATTTGTCTATCAAATATTTGAAGGTCAACATCATAGCAAAAATAATCTTAATTTTGTGTCTAGATTTTAGTTGTAATCAAAGAATTTGTCCCCACTGACTGATTGATGAGAGACTAGTCCAAAAGGTCACAAATGCCAGAAGTGCCAATAGGGATCTATAACCTTATCAAATGGAACCCCAAATGCTAGTCTCACCTTCATTTCCTTTTTATCATGTTGAATCTCCAAGAATGTTGGCACATTTGATCCTTGTAACACAAATCTATCAGTGAGTAGTTTTTGTAGCATGACTCATGTCATGGACTCTTGTAAATAAACAATAAATGATTACTAGATGTATTATGGAGTCAAAATTGGCTGTACTCCATTCTCTGTCTGCCCAAATTAACATTTCTCATTTTCACATGCTGCATAAGACCAAAACAGTGGCATCTGTTTCAATCAGCTAGTCTATATTTCCATGTGAGCAAAACATAGACAGCTAATAAGTCAAATGACTCGCATTACTTTACTAATATCACGGGAATTGATGAGGAACATGTGAAAGTTGATAGTGTAGTGGTCCAACCATTGCTAAGAAGATAAAATAGAGCTTAAATCAAGGACAAAAGTACAATTCATGTCTTCCATATATCATGCATTCTGATGGCACTCAGGGTTATGCATCTCTTTAATTGATTGCAGGGTGGTGCTTTTAACTTGTTAGTGTTTCCTTCTGGTAAGCTTTAGAACCTACTTTCCTCACTTTTTCCTTTCTTGTATTCCAGAAAACTAACAGTGAAATGCAACCTTGTGAATTTCTCCTATCCCTTCTTGATCATTGTGGAGCTCTTCAGTCACAAGAGGAGATGCAAAGTACATGGAAGAATTTGTGGCCCCAAATTCCTATTAAATGTGATTGGTCTTTTGATGGGAGGAATGAAATTCTTGCATCTGGTGGGAGAGAGATCCTGTTAGGGTTAGGGAAGCCAAACAAGCTTAATGTGTAGCTATTATCCCAGACTCAAAAAGCTGATCAACCAACCCCTCTCTGCACAAGATGGGAACTTCTTTTTTACTGTATCCAATAATGGTGGGCATGTGTTTTCTGAACATAGCCATTAGGTCCACTGAGGGTTTCCTGCTCTCTGTGCCAGATCAGCCAAAAGGCTGGCTAAGGCTTCCTGCTCATAGTACACTATGCATTCATGTCATTCTTGTTTCTCTTCTCATCCCATTTCTCTTGTAAAAGCTTTTTGTTCACTTTAGTTTGTGATATTTTGGCATTCTCTAATGACTATTTGATATCAATAGGAATGGCTTTCTATCATCCACATGAATTGAATGTTTCACCACACTTTTGATTGTCCCTCTTCATGTAAGTCTAATACAACTTACAGTTTGTCCAAAGAGCTTGACAATGGTTAAAATCATTGATAACATTATATATATATAGTAATTTTATATATTGTCACCATAATTTTATGTTAAGAGAGAGATTTCATTTTTATGATTTAGGCTATTGTAATTTGATGTATTGTCACCATCGTCATACCGACATATCACATGCATATCATTTATCTTTAAGTTTATTATGATGTTTGTCTGTCTTTAAGTTTATTATGATGTTTGTCTTTAAGTTTATTATGGTGTTTTCTCTATCCATATTACTTGTGTCATGATAAAAAATTTGTATCCATAAAAATATGTTTTGACTCGCACTCTTTGTCATCATTAGAAGAACAAGAAAAGAACTCTTAGATCTATGTTTATTCAAGAAAAAAAAATATATTTATCTAAAAACACTTGAGTTATTGTCATTCTACATGATAAATTATTAGTTTACAGATTTTTGGGGATATGAAGTATCTCTTTTTCAGCTGATGCCATCTTTCACTTCAGTATTCTAAAATATTCATGTGATTCTCTTTGGTTGGGATCTAATAATTTAAAAGGTGTTAAAGAAACATATCAGTTGTGACACCAACACAAATGTTGACTTCTTAGTGGAGATGGAAAAAGCGTATGTGGGCAAAGAATCCGCAGCCATCCTTTTGAGCATATTTGTCATTTGATAGCCATCCATAGTCCTATGTGGTCTTTGTCAACTATTGTGTCCATCTAACACCTAACACCCATTAGTAGATGGCATCCACAATGAACCATTGCATTCAACATATTGCATTGCGAGTGAAAACAACATGTAATAGTTATTTAGGAAAATGAAATTGTAAGTAAAAAATAAATCTATTGTAGTAGAAAATGCCAACTTGCATGACTCCCTTAAAGCTCAATCAATTCATCTAACGCATTAAATGCGTTTCCAATAATAAAAGAAATATCAGATTAGTCTCAATCTTTCACCTCACACAAGAAATCATTTTTTTATATTATAATTTTATCGGAGAGATTATAAATATCAACTCCTAATCCTCCGATAAAGCGGAATCCAACCTACTAAAACTCCTAAAATGTTGGTCGTAGTCATACGTCGAGTTCCATTGTAAGGTGAAGCAAATCACATGGATGAGGATGGATCTTAAGATGGGCGGAATCGATTAGGCCAGCTGAGGTGGCAAGTCATAGTTTTCCATAATTGGCTGTCTTAGTACATTGAACGAGGGATGCAAGTGGGCGCTGTTTCGTGTGTTGACCGCGTTCCCGTGGGCACGGGTGGTAAATAGTTCGGCCCCTATGGCGAAAGCCACCAAGCAGAGTCCAGGATCTTTGTCCACTACGATGGCCAATATTTTGGACCCCACCCAATGAGAACAATATTATGTGGGCAACATCCCGTTTCCTGTCCGCGTTCGAGCATGAGATCCCCATCCCGACGGAGCCTTTTCATTCTACTTGGAAATTTATAATTGCAACTCCCAAGTCACGTGCAAGGCACGCCGAGTGGGCAGAAAACACCGAAGTACCGAAACTACCCCTACGATCGTCCCATGATCACGTTTGTGCCCGCACCCGAGACCACAAGGCCATACCACCCACGTGCCACGTGGCCCCACGCGCGTCATATTAATTACATTGCATTCCATGTTAATTACATGATCACATTAAAATAGACCACACGGCATGATCCGGTCATGCCTTGCTGACTCGTATCATATTAATTACATTTCATGACCCGCTAATCCACCTACCCCTATATTTCATCAAAGGCCAAAAATCCACTTCATAATCTGGCCTTTTTTGATGGCATGATCACAATCTTCACATGTAAATGCATGCATGACATGACACGGTCGGGTAATTAAAGATCCGAGGATTAATTATTTGGTAATTGGGGGAACAGTATCCAAAGGCGTATTTTTGTCTCTTTCCTTGTGGGCCATTTGGGCCGCTTTCCACGGCTTTCTTACGTGCCCGTAAATAGCAGAAGCTTTAGGGGTATTTTGGCATCCCCAAGTCCTATAAGTGGCGCTGCCTGCGGTGACTCGTATGCCTTTATCGGATTCGGAGCCACAGTTCTCCGCGAGTCCGATATCGGCCTCCTCTCTCCTCCTCCTCCTCCTGCTCCGGCTTCGGTCGACCGGAACGCGGACCCGGGGTTACCGCAGGGTTCTCGATCTCCGGCGGGGATCGCGGGGCAGTGAGTAGAAGGGTTTGGCCTGTTGGGAAGGTGAAGGAGGGAGGAGATATGGAGCTCAAGTGGAGGAGCGGACGGCTGTGGCAGGCGGCGCTGGTCGCGCTCGCGGCGGTTGCGGTGGTGGCGGCGGATCGTGGGCTGAGGCCCGAGGCGGCGGGAGCCGAGGCCGTCGAGGCGGAAGAGGTCGGGGTGTCGGATTACGTGCTCAAGGTGGTGAATTTCCTGTGGCGGCCCGATGAGTCTTCGTACCAACACGTTTGGCCGGTAAAGATGCCTTAAGCTTGTTTCCCATCTTTACGGTTCCTTTTTGGTCGCATTTCTGTTTGATTTTTTGTTTATTTTGATTAAAATGTTCTCTTTTTCTTCTGTTGGAAGACTATGAAATTTGGGTGGGAAATCGTCGTCGGAACGATCATTGGGTTCTTGGGATCGGCGTTCGGAAGCGTCGGAGGCGTCGGCGGGGGTGGGATTTATGTTCCTATGCTCAGCCTCATCATTGGATTCGACGCCAAGTCTTCCACTGCCATATCAAAATGTGAGATCATATAGAGATCGATATAAATGAAGCATAGTAAACAACATTTCACTCTGTATTGTTAGAATGCTTTCTGTTTGTGTGGCAGATGTATCTTTGTCCTGACTGTGTTCTTGTTTCTGCTTCATGCTTTGTGCTTGTAATCACTGCATTAGTTCATATTGCTGAAGTATTAGTGTAAATTTGGCACAGGTATGATCATGGGCGCGGCGGGATCGACAGTTTGGTACAACCTGAAGCTCAGGCATCCAACTCTGGATATGCCCATCATCGATTACGATCTAGCTTTGCTTTTCCAACCGATGCTCATGCTGGGGATCAGTATTGGAGTCGCGTTCAATGTCATCTTTGCTGATTGGATGGTCACAGTTCTTCTAATCATCCTCTTCATAGGTAACCGAGTCATTTCTTGTCCTTATCCTTGTGATTCGGTTCGTAGAAAGACTGTTTGGTTGAGAGATTTATGTCCTATGGTCACTGAACAGGTACATCAACTAAGGCATTCTTGAAGGGTGTGGAGACATGGAAGAAGGAGACGATAATGAAGAAGGTGTTTTTCTGTTTGTAGATCATTTTAGAATTGAAATGTTGATCCTAATTCAATTATATCATGCTTACCTGATCTTATGTTTCTGAATTTTAGGAAGCAGCGATGCTTAAGGAGTCAAACGGTACGCTGATTAATTATCTGTTGAAGTATACAAAGTTTATCGGAACTAATTGCTCATCTATGTCATGTCATGCAGGAAGGGATGAAATAGAATACAAAGCTCTGCCATCTGGTCCTGGGGGTGCATCAAAGAAGGCTCTACGAAAAGAGGTTGGTAGGAATCAACTCCAACTCCTTTTTGGTGGCAGAATATCTAACAGGGGATTAACATAATCAGACAAATGTTGCAGGCCCCAATCACCGAAAATGTCTACTGGAAGGAGCTTGGTCTTCTTTCTTTTGTGTGGATCTCATTCCTTATCCTACAGGTTTTGAAGGTGAGTAATATGTTCTGAAGCATATAATCAAGTCCCTGATGTTACAAAATGATCGATTAGTGACACGCCTTGTTTCCATCTCTTTCCAGCAAAACTACACATCGACCTGTTCCCTATGGTATTGGATTCTGAACTTGCTTCAGGTGCAGTCCTATGCTCTTGTCATACAATGACTTCTTACTTAGATTAGTAATCCATAGATGAATTCTATAGTTACATCTAATTTGTTGAGATTTCTGCAGGTCCCTGTATCTTTGGGAGTATCAGGTTATGAAGCTGTTAGTTTATACAGAGGAAAGAGAATTATCTCATCAAAGGGACTGGAAGGGACAAACTTTACAGTCATTCAACTCGTTTTCTACTGCCTCATCGGTGTCCTCGCTGGTATAGTTGGAGGCCTCCTTGGCCTTGGAGGAGGGTTTATTTTGGGCCCTGTCTTCTTGGAGCTTGGTGTTCCACCACAGGTGTGTGCATCTAGTACTCTTTTTCTGGCAGCAGTGAAATTTCAACTTTGCTTGTAGTTCTTGATCTCACTTTTGACAATGTAGAGAACACACTGCTCTGGAGGTCCTTTTCGATAGAATGCAATGCTATGTCTATGATAGATTAACATAATTCTCGATTAGGATCAAGAGCCATGTGATAATCTCTTGTAGAATCAGATAGGATTTTTCTTTCTTTGGATATTTTGGGTGAATTCCAATTTGTTGTAATAATTCATGATGTGAAAATGTGGATCTCACTGTTTCTGAATTAACATACTTGCATCTCATTCAAGCACAACTTAATCAAAAAGTCTTTCTCCAGGTCTCGAGTGCTACAGCAACTTTCGCGATGACATTTTCTTCGTCCATGTCTGTTGTAGAATACTACCTCCTGAAGCGTTTTCCCATTCCTTACGGTAATGTTCTTCACCTGTCGATTACTTTCTGCATGTAAAATGAACCAGTACCTCAAGTTCATCGCACAGCAATTCACTCCGTTTGCTTCTTTCACTTGCATTAAGGCGTACTTAATCCTTATGTCTCTTTTAACTGGGCAGCATTGTATTTTGTGTCTGTGGCATTGGTGGCTGCCTTTGTCGGACAGCATTTGGTTAAGAGGCTGATCGAAATACTGGGTAGAGCTTCTCTGATCATCTTCATCCTTGCCTCGACAATTTTTATTAGTGCAATCTCATTGGGTAAGGCGAAAATCTCTCATCGTTTATCTGAATCATTTTTTTGGATACGAATGAAGATGATCATAGCATTGTGCTGTCTGCTCTCTTGGTACTAAAAGCATGTCTTCTAATACTTTACAGGCGGTGTTGGCATTTCGAACATGGTTCAAAAGATCCAGCATCATGAGTACATGGGGTTTGAGAATCTCTGCAAGTATGAAGCATAGCATCAAGATCTAACGTCCAAATATTTAGTTGGTTAATCGGGGATTTTTTTTCCCATCACTTATTTTGGGCAGAAGAGATTACCCTTGAGTGCTCTTTCACCAATTTATCGATGCTTGCATTCAATAAAGCTCTCGAAAATACACTGTTTTGTAACATGTTTTCGGATGTCCTCTTCAGTAAGATGTTGAGCAACAGTCACTAATTCGAAGATGTCTTTTGTGCTGTAACAATGTAGCCACAGGATGGTGATCTGCAAAATTTATTCTTAATCCCATTTTTGCATGTGATTAGATTCTCAACTCACATCTGTTGTTGTCATTTTCTTTGGAATCTGATCATCTATTTACACCATTCCTGCTTGCTTATTGCTCCCTACGAGTTTGGTCCCAATCTCAGATGTTCAAAGTTGCACATACCATTTGATGACTTAGTCGAATGAGAAGTTCTCGAAGTAAAGTTTAATTATTTAATTCTACTTCGGTTGGTTTTTATGGAACTTGCACTGAGAGTACATCTACCAATACCCTATTGATGATTATTTGATTAGTATTTAGTTTTTACGACTAAAAATAATTTATAAGGATCTTTTATATCTCTTATATAAGATTCGAGAAGACTATATATATATATATATATATATATATATATATATATATATATATATATATATATATATATATATTACAATGGAAATAAGGATGGGGCTTCCTTACCGTTAGTATAGGACAAATGTCTCCATTGGGTGGTATTGTTCCTCGAGTCTATTTAGGACATGACCGATATAATAAATAAGCTTTTGGATTCTTTAGTTGTCCCACACCGACATCGTGCTCACAGCTTGCTCAAGGTAGAGGAGAAGAGTTGTGGCAATTGAGCGAGTTGGTACGGCTCTTCAAATACCTCTTAACACTTATTGGTCCATAAAAAGCCCTTTGGGTTCTTGAACGCTTAGAAGAAGAGTAGGCACATATCACTAAATTTGGATAGGAATTGACTTAACATTGCTATTCACCCTGTTAACTATTGTACTTCTTTTATTGATTGAGATGGCACATCTCCACCTTTTCGGGGTTTACATCTATTCCTCTCTAGTGAATATAAATCTAATGAATTTTCTGACTTCGAAAGCACACTTTGATGAATTAAGGCATATATGTTGAACTTCTTTATAACTTAAAATGTTTTGGTCAAGTCCACCATATGAGCCAATTATTTTACTTTTGACTATCAAGCCGTCTATATATATCTCAACGTTCCTTCCGATCTAGTACTTAAACATCTTGTTCACAATCTTTTGGTATGTCACCCTCGCATTTTTCAATCTAAATAGCATGACTCGGTAGCAATATGTGTCTTAGTCTATAATAAAGGAGGTGTGTTCCCGATCCTGTAGTGTCATCCTTATCTAGTTATATCCCAAGAACACATCCATGAATGTGAGGAGCTCGTAACCCAAGGTAGCATCAACTAGCTAATCGATTCGGGGGTGACGGTCATCGTCCTTTTAACATACTTTATTGGGATCGGTATAATCAATATACATCTTCCAATCTCCATTAGACTTTTTAACCAGTACAATATTAGCAAGCCACTAGGGGTACTATATCTTAACAATAAACCTAACAACTTATCTACTTCATCGTTAATCACCTATTAGCGATTAGGAGCAAACCTACGAGGCTTTTACTTTACTGATCGAGCCTCGGGAGAGATGTTCAAATGGTGCTAGGCCACTTTGAGTTTATTTTTGACATGTCTCTATGTGATCATGCAAACATCTCGGCATTCTTCCTGAGAAAAATGATGAGTTGCACTTGCTTTTCCTTGGAAAGTGTTGCCCCGACCTTGACAACTTGATCGGGATGGTCCTTATCCAGAGGTGCCTTGATCAGCGACTCTATCGACTCTGGATGTGGGAGAGACTTGATGATATTTCGATGATCCATCAGGGGCGCCTTGGGTCGGGCCTTCTTCGGTAGAGAGACCGCCGTCAGATAATACTAGTGCAACTCTCTTGGGTTGCTTATCAGCCCTTCGATGCCGATCCTTGTTGAGAATTTCATCACTATTTGGTAGGTCAACAACACTGCCCTCAACTTGTTAAGTGTGGGTTAGCCTATGATCGCATTATACGTTGAGGGAATATCGATCACCATAAATTTGGTCATCATCATTTTGGAGTAGGACTTGTCCCCAAACATGATGCATAGGCTCATAGTCCTGAGAGGGGGATGGAGTCGCTAGTGAACCCCATCAATGAAGAAGTTATTGAATTGAGATCATTAGCCAAGAACCTAAGTTTTTTAAAAACACTAAAGTAGAGGATATCGATTGAGCTACCTATGTCAATCATGACCATCTTCACTCAATCATTAATCATCCTCATGGAGATTACCAAGGCATCATTGTGGTTTTGGTTGAGGTACTCCGTGTCTTCTTCCTTGAAGGTTATTTTTGAGTCATCTTTTGACCTTAGATACTTTTCTATGATAGCTCAAGCATAAGCTTTACGACTCAATGACCTGTCTCCTCCTAAGGTAGGTCCACTGATGATGACGTCAATCTACCTCTTCACCACCACCTAAGGTCAAGACGAATGTTCATAGTGCCTCTTGGCAAACCTCCCAAGGTGTCCCCAATAAATGAGTTCTTTGATTTGCTCCTTCTATGATAGCTCTTTCTATCATGACACATTCCCAGGAATTAGAGCTCAAACTCCTTTGCAAGCTAAGCAAAGGAGCCGACGTTAGGACTCTAACTAGGAGAGTCCTAATTGATTGGGGCATTTATGTAAAACCTACCTAAGCCGACCCTTATTAAAGAGGTGAAGAGGCCGGTTAGGGTTTGAAGGTTATTTTTTAAAGAAGAATTAGGAGTTACAGGAGTCTTGAGTAGGAGTCCTATTAGGAGTCTTGAGTAGAAGTCTTAATTGAGTAAGAGTCTTGAGTAGGAGTCCTATTAGAGTTAGGGTTTAGAAACCCTATAAAATAGTCATGTATTCATCCTCTTTTGATGGGCAATAGATGAATCTTTTCTGCAGCCTTTGTGCAGCAACTTGGAGGAAGGAACCCCTATAGAGTTCCAGGAGGCCGATCCCCTAAAGAGATCAACCCCAAGCTTAGAATCTGTAAGGGTTCTAACACTTGGTATCAAAGCAGCGTTCTTGGTGTCTCGCTGCCCTTTCCACATCCATCCATCTTCCCTCCACAGCCGCCCAAAGCAATTGCCACAATTGCATAAAAGATCGTCACCAAATCTCGTCGTCATCTCCACTACCGCAGATCATTTTTGATCTCCCCGTGAATTGCAACAGGTTCTGGTTTCCTACCTTACTGCTGCTGTAATTTAGTTATCCTTATTTGAAAATCCAAAAGTTCCTATATTGCTGCATAAACTTTTCGTCGCAAAGTTTTCGTCTCTACGACGAAAGATACATTGCAGAATTTCAACCGCATAGCACAGTCTGTTTGATCTTACTACTTCATTTTTTCTATCCAAATCTCTACAAAATTTTATGACATATTTGACACTTCCTAAAGGCAGATTTCTCTTTGGTTTTGTCAAAAATTCCTAATATAAACCATTGATCTTTTACGTCTAATCTGCTATACTTAAAAATCGGCACTATAAAATTTCAGCCGCATAGCATAGTTTGTTTATCTTGCTATTGCATTTTTTCTATCCAAATGTTCCTATATTGCTGCATAACTTTTCGTCGCAAAGTTTTCGTCTCTACGACGAAAGATACATTGCAGAATTTCAACCGCATAGCACAGTCTGTTTGATCTTACTACTTCATTTTTTCTATCCAAATCTCTACAAAATTTTTATGACATATTTGACACTCCTAAAGGCAGATTTCTCTTTGGTTTTGTCAAAAATTCCTAATATAAACCATTGATCTTTTACGTCTAATCTGCTATACTTAAAAATCGGCACTATAAAATTTCAGCCGCATAGCATAGTTTGTTTTATCTTGCTATTGCATTTTTTCTATCCAAATGTCTACGAACGAAATTTTTATGATAGATTTGATACTTCCTAATAGTGGATTTCCTTTTAGTTTTATCAAAAATTCTCAATATAAACCACTGGTCTTTTACGTCCAATCTGCTATACTTGAAAATCTGTGCTGCAGAAAATTTCAGCCGCATATTGTTGTCTTAACCGATCTATTTGTAATCTTTTTTGAACGAAATTCCTTCTACACTTTATAGATCATCTTGGCTTCCATCTAAGATTGATCTATTGAGGACTTCATCTTTAAAAAATAATTTTGTGTTGCTGCAAATTTTCATCACAAACCGCTGAAATTTTTCGACGAGAATTCTGCTATCGCAACTTACACCAATTTCCTTGCTGTTATACTGCCGAAATTTTCTTGATTAAATTGGACATCCTTGCTGCCATATAAACTAAGATTTTTCTGTCAATTCCCTCCTCAAATCTCTCAAGTTTTTGATGAAAATTTCATCGAGAAACCGCTGTTTCTTCGACGACAATTCTGCTCTTACAAGATAACACAATTCTGCAACAAACTTCCACTGATTTCTATCAAACCTTTGCTGCATCTACCATAGATCTAAAACCTTCATCCATAGCCCTAAAACTCTACTAAACCACACCCTCAAACTGCACCCAAAACTACCACAAAACAAGCCTAAACCGCAGCCTACACCCACCAATCCACCAACCCTTTCGACCATCACTTATCTCAACCCATACTTGCCTTTAACCGGACAACAAAAGAGAGATCTTAACATTACAGATTTGAAGGCATATTCTATGGCATCTAAGGAGGCAATCAATGCTAAATTCGAAGCCTTGGAGGCGCGAATGGAGGATAAGATTCGGACTCTCTTTACCGAACTCAGTTTGGGCCGACCACTAAGCTCGAAGAAATCACATCAAGGAGAGAGCTCTAACCAATCGCACCAAGCCCAAAGAGATGACTTCCAAGAGAGGGGAGGTTCAATGACTGACCTTAATTATCCACGCATGAGGGTGGACTTCCCTAGATGGGAAGAAGGAGACCCGATTGGTTGGATCTCGCGTGCGGAGTGATATTTTCGGTACCACAAAATCGTGGACGCATCTATGGTGGAAATTACAGCTATACATCTTGAAGGGGATGCCATACAGTAGTTTCACTGGTTTAAATATACTCATGGAGTTCTCTCATGGCGACAATTCAAAGAAGGACTATTGATCCGCTTCGGACCAACCGATTATGAGAACATTGACGTTCTAGCAAAGATCCGACAAACCTCTACCATTCAGGAGTACCAAACCAGGTTTGAAATGTTATATAATCAAACTCGTGATTGGTCTCAAAAACAGCTATTGGGGACCTTCATTGAGGGCTTGAAGCCGGAGATCTGGAGAGAATTTAAAGCATGATAACCGTACACGCTTATGGCAGCCATCTCTTTCGCACGGCATCAAGAGGAGCGATTGAACCATGAAGCCCGAAGAACTAGGATCGCTTCTCAACCTACAATGCAGAAGCCTTGACCCCCCTACTATCAATCAAGTTCTTGCACAAAAAATGATGACAAGAGAAGAGCTTCGGGAGCGATCTACAAAGAAGTTATGTTGGCATCGCGACGAGTCGTGGAGCCGCGAGCATCACTGTAGAAAAGGGAGACTTCTTATGATTAAACCAGTAGAAGAAGAGGTCATTGAACATCTAGAAGAGAGCCTTGATAATGAAGAAGAAGATGTAGAAGAAGAGCCACAACTGACCGAAGTTATGGTACATGCACTAGCCGGCTACTCAAACCCGCAAACAATGAAAGTTGAAGACCTTCTCAGACAACAATCGATCAATGTTCTCATTGACATGGGCAACACTAATAACTTCCTAGATAGTAAAGTTGCTGTCCGGATGGCCTTACCTATCGAGTATTACAGTAGGTTTGACGTCAAGTTCACTGACGGACGGATTTTGAAGTGTGATCATAGGTGCCCGCGGGAGAAACTATTACTGCAGGAACAAGAGATAATTGGAGATTTCTTCCTCCTCCCTCTTGATGATCATGAGGCCATGCTCAGAATTGAATAGTTGATGACATTAGGTGATGTTTCCTGAAATTTTATAAAACTAATTTTGAGATTTTACAACAAAGAGAAACAGGTGATTCTACACGGGAAACGTGGAGGCGACGTAATAATGATTTGCACACAACAAATGGAAAAGGTTTTGCATAAAGCATGCAGTGGCTTTTTGGTACAACTTGAGCAGCAAACTAAGGGAGAGCCAATAGAATTTGAAGATCCAAACCTACTTCCTTTGCTTACTGAATTTTCAGATATATTTGACGAACCGCGCAACCTACCTCTTGCCTGTCGGCATGATCATTGTATACCGATTCTTTTGGGCAAACCTCCTGCAAATATTTGGCTATATCAACATTCATATCTGCAAAAGGATGAAATAAAAAGGATTGTAAAAGAGATGCTCAAAACATGAGTTATTCGACCAAGTTGCAGCCCCTACTCTTCATCAGTGCTCTTCGTACGAAAGAAGGACGGAACATGGCGAATGTGCGTTGATTACCGAACCCTCAACGGAATAACCGTCAAGGACAAATATCCTATTCCAATAGCAGATGAATTGCTAAATGAAAGGGAGCACAAATCTTCACAAAGTTGGACCTTCGATCCGGATATCATGAAATATGAGGGTGCAAAGAAGACATACCGAAAACCGTCTTTTGAACACACAATGGCCACTACAAATTTTTGCTTTCTTCACCAGAAGGTGGAATATCTTGGGCATATCATATCAGAGGAATGTGTGACAGTGGACCCCTCTAAAATTGGAGCAATGCAAAACTGGCTGACCTTGAGGAACATAAAATTACTATGTGGCTTTCTCAGTTTAATAGACTACAATCGCAAGTTCATGAAAAATTATGGAAAGATCAGTGCACCACTTATTCCCTTACTAAAAAAGATATCTTCCAATGGATGGACAAAGCCTCCGCTGCCTTCGACAAACTTATGGAAGCCATGACGACGACGTCGGTGCTAGCACTACCAAATTTCAACCGACCCTTCATTATTGAGGTCGATGCATCTGGAATCAGAATTGGAGTCATTCTCATACAAGATTGTTGATCACTCACATACACTAGCAAGGCATTATCTCCCTTCTATCAAATTATATCAACATATGACAAGGAGATGCTTGCCATTGTGCGCGCAGCAACGAGGTGGAGACCCTACTTGATCGGTCAACGATTTCAAATTAAAATTAACCATAAAAGCCTCAAGTACTTTTTGGAGCAAAAGATATCATCCTGATACAAAATGGTCACAAACTTTCTGGGATACCAAAGACAGAAGAAGTCTTCCAGATATTTCTGCCACTGGCAGCTCCCCAACATATCCTCCAAGATGGCCGCTCATAGGCAGAACCAGATGCATAACTTGTAATCATCTCGGGTGTTCTTGGTACAAAAAGACACAAAAATCCTTAGATGCTTATACACTAATTCCAAGAATCATTGACCAAAAGAAATAGCCAACAAACACCTGTATACAAACACAAGTTTTTTATGTACAGAGCTTTCTCTCTCTTACTGTCCTATTTTTAGTTTTACCAAAAGCATCACATCACAATGACTGCAAATCCTTCCAAACAATCCACATATTTTACTCTACTATACACCCTCATAGTACCCGCCTGACCCAAAACTAAAATAGATGCTTCGAGCAGGACAAAGTTTGAGTCACAACTCCATAAACTAGCATTAATATAAAATCCAAATCTCTGGCCTAAATTTGTCATACACAAGTCCTTCACTAACCATGTGCTCTTATATAAGTTGTATGCGATATTTCCATGAAAAATTTGTGAGGGAAAACATAAATTTCCCATAAGCAAAATAATGATTGGCAATTTGCTTAAGTGACTGATATTGCATACTTGATGCAACTGCAAAAGAATGGAAGAGTTTACCTCTTGCAAAGCAGTTTATGAATTCCATTGAGAAATACTAATTTTTTGCATCCCAGACACTTTAGAGAATATCGCAAAGATAATACTACGAACTAATAAAAATTGATAGTCTGGTTTTCATTAAAAAACCTAAAAGAATTTGTAAAAAGCAAGAGAACATGAAGGTAAGTTTCAAGAAAAGAAATATATACATACATCAGACAGTGCACTGCTGTTCGCTGTCCACCAGTTTCAAGAGATTGTCGATTACNCACTAGCGCAACTCTCTTGGGTTGCTTATCAGCCCTTCGATGCCGATCCTTGTTGAGAATTTCATCACTATTTGGTAGGTCAGCAACACTGCCCTCAACTTGTTAAGTGTGGGTTAGCCTATGATCGCATTATACGTCGAGGGAATATCGATCACCATGAATTTGGTCATCATCATTTTGGAGTAGGACTTGTCCCCAAACATGATGCATAGGCTCATAGTCCTGAGAGGGGGATGGAGTCGCTAGTGAACCCCATCAATGAAGAAGTCATTGAATTGAGATCGTTAGCCAAGAGCCTAAGTTTTTGAAAAACACTAAAGTAGAGGATATCGATTGAGCTACCTATGTCAATCATGACCATCTTCACTCAGTCATTAATCATCCTCATGGAGATTACCAAGGCATCATTGTGGTTTTGGTCGAGGTACTCCGTGTCTTTTTTCTTGAAGGTTATTTTCGAGTCGTCTTTTGACCTTAGATACTTTTCTATGATAGCTCAAGCATAAGCTTTACGACTCAATGACCTGTCTCCTCCTAAGGTAGGTCCACTGATGATGACGTCAATCTACCTCTTCACCACCACCTAAGGTCAAGACGAATGTTCACAGTGCCTCTTGGCAAACCTCCCAAGGTGTCCCCAATAAATGAGTTCTTTGATTTGCTCCTTCTATGATAGCTCTTTCTATTATGACACATTCCCAAGGAATTAGAGCTCAAACTCCTTTGCAAGCTAAGCAAAGGAGCCGATTGAGAGTAGTTTTTAAGCGAGTTATCATTTTCATGTCGAGCCTCTTAGCATTGTCAAGAAGGTATATCACATCAAGTTGTTTGAGATACAGTACAATGACATTTGGGCGTGAAAGGTAACAATATGCTCTATTGGGTTGGTATTATCATTAAAGGCCTCCAACGATGGTAAGCAAAAGTTCATCTAGATTGGCTACTCTTAAATGTTTTGAGTGAATGGGGATCGACCTGACTTTTCCCTTTGGATTATTGGAACTCGCGTTGCATCTCTTCTAAGTGTTGGTCCATTTATCATAATTGGTTCCTAAAGGAGTCATCTATCAAATTCACTAATTGGGTCTCGAATACGAGTAGAGCATACTAGTGGTGCGGCGATGTATTGAATTCCATGGTTGGGGGATCGAGGTGCTCCCTCATCTAATAGTTCCATGGGCCATAGACAATGCTAATATGCTGGCACTGCATCGAGTGGGGAGATCCAGATGGGTGCTGATGCTAATGGCAGTTGAGGTATTAATTACTATTGAGATGGTGGCATCACTTTTTGGGCTAGCTGAGGCAGGAGCTAGAAGATAGCTTGCATTACACCTATTAGCATACATACATATTGGGTAAGGTTCAAGAACATCTTGGTAGGGATAAGTAGATGGCTCGAGATCATCCCTAGGAGCGAGAGGCCTAGGTCATTGAATAGATGCTAGTGTCATGTCGATGTTTGCGTTGAAGTGGACGCATCTACATGTGTGAAGGTTGACAAATGCCCCCACTCCCCGAGTAAAAGTGTTATGGTTCAGAGATAGGGCCTCCTTGTTGAAGCGTTTCTTAATAGGATTGACAAGCGGATGTTTCTATGATATTAATCCCACCTTCTAGTGCCAAAAATATTAGAAAAATTATTATCAATATTTGAGTCAACTCGACATGGTTCAAAACTAAGGATGTAAAAATGTTCGAGGTGGTGGTTGAGGTAGCTCCATGGTAGCTATAAGGCGTCTCCGAGGTGCCACTTGCACTAAGATCGATGTCGGGAGAAATTTTTTGACCCGATCTCTCTGACGCTTAAGTTAGTGACTGAAGTCTCTTAATGAATGTGGATTTTTCTTCGAAATAAAGCCCTCCGGCATAGTGCTAGAGATTAACTTTTATACCTAGGTTTGAAGGGGATAATATGTAATCGCTCCAACGTCTTCCACTTGGTGTTTTGTCCATGTGGGCAATAGGGAGAGATAATCCCAAATGATCTACTTTGGACTTTTGTCCACACGAACAAATGGATAGAGAGTGACCTCAACCTTTTTCTTCCATAATAATTTTCATATGGCGATCATCTGTCTGATGACGATTGACCGCTAATACATTTCTTATCACGTTTGAAAAGTATAAAAGCTTACACGTCTATGATTTACAAATAAACATAAGATATAATATATATTAAGATATTAGTAATCACTTGAGACTATTGGTTGCTAAATACATTTCCTATATATATTTACTAGATAGATAGATATAAAGTTACCTCTCATGCAATGAATGCATCTAGTGTGACAATACTGTGTGAATGCGAAGGATGCATTCCCCCACGCAATCTCGATCAGTTTACGCAAGAAAGGTTATATATATATATATATATATATATATATATATATATATATATATATATATATATATATATATATATATACATTCAAGATCTACTAGATTATTGATTAGGGTAATTAAATATTTAGAAGTGTTGAATCTCGGATTTTGATGATGAAACTAATTGATTGTGTTTAGATGTTTAACAGCATTTTGAGTGATGCAGGTCTACTCGATCAGGATTAGACAGTTGACGCAGGAGGAATTGACGTTGCGCCGGAGGAGATCACGTTAGGATATTGGACGGTAGAATGCTTCGGACGTCGGGCATCGGGCCCAGGAGAGCGGAATTGCACCAAGGATATCGGGGTTGCGGAGGTCAACCGCCAATTGGGCAATAAGCCGCAAGAGTGGACGATGCGCTGAAGAATCGGACGAAGCGCCAACCAATAACGTGCCGGGCAACAGAATGTCAATTCGCGTTGTAATAACTGTCTAGATCGGAGTAGAGTTTTGGCTTGTGTGTGCAGGATTAACTACGATGACGATGAAGACATAAAGCGAAACAAAGTGCCGGAGTCAAGCGCGAAGGATTCATTGGGAGTTCGAGAGTTCGACGGAAGTCCGAAGGTTCGTCGGGAATGCTGCCGGAACTAGCCGAGAATGAGTAGGGAGCTTGCTGAAGGGTTTTTCGGAAGCTCGCCAAAAGGTTCGTCGGAAGTTCACGGAGCTCACCGAGAAAGATCGGAGCTTGCCGAAGAAGCTCGTCGGAACTCGCCAAGATCAAATCGTGAAGTCTAGGAGCTTGCCGGGAGTCCGCAGAATGGTTTCCGAGAGTTTATCGGAAGACCGTCGGAAGTTCGCCGAAAGCTCGCCGGAAGAAGTCTTGACTTATGGACTTTGTAATAGCTTAGAAAATGTCTTTAAATTTGTAGTTAGCATGTTAATTAGGGCTAGGATTAGGTGTTAATCCTATGACCCAAGTAGGGGCCAATTCGGCCCAAGTTCGGACTGGTTTGGGCCAATTTTGGAGCCCAACCAGTGAGCTGAAATAGTGTAGGCGGTGGCACCGCCTAGACTAGGCGGTGGCACCGCCTAGACTAGGCGGTGGCACCGCCCAGAGGCCGAGAGCTAGGCGGTGGAACCGCCGGTCTGGGCGGTGGCACCGCCCAGGCACCCGAGAGCCAAGCGTGGCACCGCTGGACTGGCGGTGGCACCGCCCAGTACACTGTCAGTGTCAAAACTGACAGGCGGTGGCACCGCCACTGACAGGCGGTGGCACCGCTAGCTTCGGGAACATAAGAGAATTCAAATTTTTGGAGCCCAAATTTGAATCCTCTTGAGGCCTATAAATACCCCTCAATTCTCAGCAGAGAGAACAACCTTTGAGAAGCTAGAAGTTGAGAAAATCTTTAGGAAAAGTCTTGTTTTCAATAGCTTGAGTGTTCACCTCATTTCTTTTCATTGAAATCTTTGTAAAAAGGTGAACCACTTGTAAGAGGTTGTAAGAGGGGTGTAAGAAGGAGGTTGATCTTCGCCTAGTAAAGGAAGATCGTTAGTGGATGCCGGTGACCTCGACGGAAGAGGAATCGGAGGAGTGGATGTAGGTCACGATTGACCGAAACCACTATAAACTATCGTCTTCTCTGGTTTGCATTTACTTCCTGCTATTATCTTACTGCAAACCATCTTCACTTTGATGCTCTACTTCTTTGTCTCCTTCATACGTATGCCTTCAAGTTAAAACGCAATCGAAACGGTTTCAAACGAAACGTTGCTTTTATCGTACGAAGTTTCCGAAAGTGTTTAAATCATTGAAAGTTTATCGTTCTTTACCGCTGCACTAATTCACCCCCCCCTCTTAGTGCCGCTCCGATCCTAACAATTGGTATCAGAGCCCGGTTTTTCTCATTTCAGATTTACACCCGAGAGAAATGGCTCTTCATGGCTTTCAAGAGGGCTTTTCGGTTTTTCGTCCACCGTTGTTTAACGGATTGGACTACACTTATTGGAAAACTCGAATGAGAGTTTTCTTGATTTCTATGAACTTGGATTTATGGAATATTGTTGAAAACGGTTTTCAACTTCCCTCTAAACCGATAAACGAATGGTCGGATTTGGAGAAGAAGTATTTTTCTTTAAACGCAAAGGCTATGAATGCCTTATTTTGCGCTTTGGACAAAAATGAGTTCAATCGGATTTCTATGTGCGAAACGGCTTTTGATATTTGGCGAACACTTGAAATCACGCACGAGGGAACTAGTAGAGTCAAAGACTCGAAAGTTAACATTTTATTGCATGATTTTGAGCTTTTTCAAATGCAACCAAGCGAGACTATAGGCGACATGTACACCCGTTTCACGGATGTCGTCAATAATCTAAGAGTTCTTGGTAAATCTTTTCGAATTTTGATCTCGTAAGTAAGATCTTAAGATCCCTTCCAAAAGGGTGGGATCCTAAAATAACCGCAATACAAGAGACAAAAAATTTAAATGATTTTCCATTAGAAGAATTAATCGGGTCATTAATGACCTATGAAATGACACTTTTGGAACATTTTGAACCCAATGAGCACTTGAACCACCTTCCAAAGAATAGGAAGGATTTGGAACTCCGGACAAATGAATACCACTTGAGCGATGACTCAAGTGATGAGGACAATGATGAACTTGAACTTCGAACACTAAATCTTAATAAGTTCATTAAACAAAAATCTAAAATAAACAATGAACTTGAACGGAGGAAGAGGCCAAATAAGAGGAAGGCAACCAAGGATGAATCAAGAACTTTCAAAGGTGAAATGGCGAATTGGGCTTTGATGGGCTTCGACTACAAGGTAAGAAACTCAACTCTCTTGAATTATTTTGAAATTACTTGAAGTTTTTCATGAGTGCTTAATTTAGATAGTAGGAATAGGAAATAAAAAATTGTTTTTCAAAAATTATATCATGTTTTTCTTTTTAGCATCTTTGAAAAATTAAAAAGTTGATCATGAAAAGTATATTGCTAAGGTCTCACGCATATTATGTTTTGAAATGTGAATAATGTATGCAACATTAGGAATAATAATTATATGATATGTGATAATGCTTAGGATTAATCCATGCTTGTGTATCTTGATGATTTTATGTCATGCATTAGTTTTTGAAGTAAATGTTGATTTAAAACTCTCATTTTAGATTAACATGTTTTTTGGTTTAATCGTTTTTATGACGAATTAAGATGACATTCTTATGACTTATTAAGATGACATAGTGCATGTACATCTATGTATGAATTTCTTGATAGTCTTTTGATGATAGATATGATATCATGATGTGTTTGGTCTTGACGGGTTCATGACGAAACTTATGTTTCGATTTTAAATGATGATACATGTTTTCACAAAAGACTTGAATACCCTCACATGAAATCAATTGTATGAAATTGAAATGAATTGAGATTAATGAATTTATTTTACCAATCTTGTGAATCTCATGAAAATAAACATGATAATATTTTGAAAATAAATGAGTGTATCATGCTTTTGGTCTTAATGATTTCTCTTGAACATAATTTTTTTAAATCATACTTGATGATGAATATCAAGATATTAAAAGGATGTTATCATGGAATCATGCTTGATGATTTGTTTTATGAAATTTACCTTTCCGTCTTAAATATTGACACTTGTTTTATTAAAGGTAAATGCATGCTTATAAGAAGCAAATCACATGAATAGAAATTTATAAAAACGAAATGTGATCCTCTATCTTATCGACTTTTCAATAAATCTATGCTTGTCATGTATGAATTTATTGAATGTGACTTTGAGGATGATTTCGGATTTCAAAAATGCTTGATTCATACTTATGACATGAGACACATTTTAAATATGAATCATGTTCAATGCTTCAATCATGTTATATCTCCCTTAATTCATTCTCCTAGATTTATTTACCAAAGAGGAGAAATCTTCCGAATGAATGAAATGATACAAATGAATCACTTATTGATATATCTTTTTGAAATATCTTTTTAATGTGATGTTGATAATTTGAGATACCTATTGGAATTCATGACATGAGATAATTGAATCCTTGACTTACTCTTTATATGGCTTGAAAATAGATGTGTAAAATCATGCTTGATGAGTTGTTTTATAAGATTTTGCCTTTACATCTTGAACTTTCATGCTTATCTTGATTTGGTATATAAAGACTAAGGCATGTTTAGATGAAAAAGAATCACTTAAAAAATGCTTTTCCCATCTGATCGAGATTAATGAATTTATGATATTTTGTGAATCTCGAAATTGATTTTGATGACTTGATTATGAGTTTCAAGTTAATGACTTGATTTGAATGAGTTTTATCTAAATCATAATCTTGATCTTGCAAAATTGGAATCACAAATAATATCTTTTGGTATTCATGAATTGATACTCACAATATAAAAGTATTGGTATTCATGACTTGAATTTGATTGAAACATTACATGCTTAAATTAATCATTCTCCTATGTTTAAAAAATTCTTTAAATGCCTTATGTGATGATTGAAAATTAATTTGATTTATGATGAATCACGAATCATAATCTTGATCTCTTGAAATTTATAAAATCCTTTATGAATCAAGATTTCTTACTCTTTATTCTCTGACATTTTGAGAAAATTTGCAATATGAATCATAAGTGTTCTTATGCATGAATTGAAATCTTTTTCTCCTATGTTTCCTTTTGTGATTTACTAAAGAGAATATCCTTTTTGAAAATTCTTGACTTAAAATTTATTTAAAAATCTCTTATTATTTGATCTCCTAAGATTTTCCCTTGATTATTTATGAGGCTTTTCAAAAAGAAATCATGCCTTTTGGTATTCACATACTCTAATATTTTATGATATGATTTTTATGTAATTCCTTGTATTCATGAAATGTTTATCTCATCATCCAATTATTTTCTCCTTGATATTCCTTATGTGATGATATGAATACATGAAATATTCATTAATTTGTTTTGATGAAAAGTTATGATCATGAATGGTAGGATGCAATTTGACAAATTAATACCATCATGATTTGAAACATTTATGATTTGAAATTATACATACAATACTTGTGCCTTCTACTTATGATGTTATTTACTCTTCTCTTCCTCCATGATCCGTACACCAAGTACTTCTTGACGACTATCAAATATGATCAGATTTATAAGTAATCAGCTCTTGTCCAATAGAGCCAACACCACATCCCTCTAGAGCCCAAACTTCCTTTCCCCCTACTCGTTTCCCCCTTGCTTCGCCCTTCCTCTAAGGGTTGCTTTGTGTAACAAGTGCGTAATGTCCACTAAACGTCCATGGATTTTATCATCACCTTTATGAATTATTTTAAAATATATGACTTCCTATTTAGAACAGGTTGTCAAAAGGTTCCCTGTTCTTCTCCATCACATTTCT
The DNA here is from genome assembly GCA_004837865.1 of Musa balbisiana. Lineage (NCBI taxonomy): Eukaryota > Viridiplantae > Streptophyta > Magnoliopsida > Zingiberales > Musaceae > Musa > Musa balbisiana. The sequence continues at coordinate 28,216,671 of CM017194.1, read as the reverse complement.
GCTTTTTTTTCTCCCCGGAGATTCGGGTTCAATACCCATGGATTTTTTGTTTGCTTACTGCTTCTATAATTCGTAAAACACTAGTTTTTTCCTCGAAGCCTCTTGCTCATATCCTCAGCAAAATTGCTATTCCATATAATGTCTCTTTAGCAGATTCCCCCGCTAACCCGAGAGCGAGCATTCAAATATCTGTCCCCCCAACATTCCATTCGTTATTGTACTCCTATGGGTTGAAGACCATATCAACAGGTGTTCCATCTTGCAATTAGGGCATTCTTGTCTAGCAAAATGTTTGAAATGATACCCGTTAGTCCATGTCTTCCGCTACTTTATCACCTACTTTGATTTTCCACGTTTTCTGTGAATTATACACGAATCATTCCAAT
>CM017194.1:28207054-28215941 GCA_004837865.1 Musa balbisiana | reverse complement strand
CATATAGATTGGTTGAAGGTTGTTCGTGAGTTTTGTACAAGTGAAATATCATTTGAGATTAGAGCACAAAAAGTGTAGTATGGACAATAAGCTGAAATTGTACTTGTTAATTTGCTTGTCCAGAATAAGTTTAGGTATTGTCCGATGAGGATAGGCTAATTCATACTCTACTTTGGTCTCTGTATTTTGCTATGTATTATGTTGGAAATATCTGTACTAGAATAAGGATTATTTTAGCCTTTAGTTCTGGAACTTGTAATAAGGCATGTTAGTGGTGGCTTCTTTGTGGCCAAATTTGTAACTGTCTGTACATTTGATTGGTACTTCTTACTCTTTCACCTTTTCCTTCCCTTCTTTTATTCTCCATTTTCTATCTCTCTTCCATTTCTTTTTTTCTAGTCAGTCATACTTGTGCTTGTTTGGCGTATATGATGGAATAAAATGAGTTTGTAATGCTATTGTGGAGAAGAATCTGATTCGTTGTTGCTTAGGAAACATCAGTTAGCATGACCATGAATTTCTTGTAGTCATCTGTCTTTATTTTTTCCTACATGGTTGACTAGGTACTTTTGCCCTTTTTTCTTTTTTGCCCTAGGAAGCTTTTGTACCTTGTTACATACAAAAATGTCTGGCAGTATATAGGTTTGATTTTTGTTTTGAAGTGTCTGGGAACTGACCAAAGTTATTTATTATGTTCTTTCAAGGTTTGATTTCTTTTTGCGCATCCGTGTACGCATGGTGATATATCATGATGCCTCTCAATAACTTATGGCTGGTTTAATTTTCTATACAGATATGCCAAGGAGCTAATCAAGAATGGGTGGAAGATCCGACAAATCAAAGTTCATTATACACTCCAGTTTAAGGTGCCTATCATCGGGTAAGACTTCGAAATTTATTGATATTTTCATGTATAGTCAAAGTTATTGGACCTCTATTAAGACTTAACTGACATGAACAAGGTGGTTTTAAGTTTAGTTAGCTTCATGTTTTCTTATTGAAATGTAATTATATAGTGTTTAACTTTTACCTGCAAAATGGAGATTAATCTACATGATTTGGAGGTTTTTTATGACTGAGTCATATGTTAAATTAGCTGCTTCATTAATTGAAAACTCTATTGCCTTCCAGCAGTGACTTTGTTGGTTTAAACTTTAAACTATGCTTCACCTCACAATTGGAATCTTGAGTAGTTTGAAAATTGACAGAAATCTTGATTGGACTTTGAATTATTTGACATAACTAAACAAGTCTAGTCTAGGAACCATTGATGAAACTTATAGAATGTAGATACCTCCAATTGGGACATGTTGGCAAATGGAGATATTTGATGTCAAATATTGCCTCAAAAATGTTGTTGAATATTGGTAGGATAAATTTTATGGTCATTCTTATACATATAGATTGGTTGAAGGTTGTTCGTGAGTTTTGTACAAGTGAAATATCATTTGAGATTAGAGCACAAAAAGTGTAGTATGGACAATAAGCTGAAATTGTACTTGTTAATTTGCTTGTCCAGAATAAGTTGGCCACTTTAGGTGCTACAAGTTTCAACTTGCTTGCAATAACTTGTCCTTATTACAAGTTCCAGAATAAGTTTAGGTATTGTCCGATGAGGATAGGCTAATTCATACTCTACTTTGGTCTCTGTATTTTGCTATGTATTATGTTGGAAATATCTGTACTAGAATAAGGATTATTTTAGCCTTTAGTTCTGGAACTTGTAATAAGGCATGTTAGTGGTGGCTTCTTTGTGGCCAAATTTGTAACTGTTGTACATTTGATGGGTTAGGTGTTTTCTAGGTACATAATCAAGAATTAGTCCAACAGTGAATGCATTGTTTCACAATCCTCTATTAATATATGATTAAGGATAAACCTTAAGTGTTGCATACAAAAATTTCATCGTTTTGCTGTTAGTGTATATTGAACTTTTGGTATGATGATGAATATTGATTATTTTCTCCATTTATTTTTGTGAAAATGCTATTTGTCCATTCACCTTTTTCATGTTAGCTTTTACTGATTGTTAGAAAAGGTAAGTTTTTAATATCTTCGATTCAGATTTTTTATGTTCACAAAACTACATGTCTTCCAGATTTCTTTCAACTAGAACTGCAAAGGCTCATCTCTGCTTGTCGTTTGGCAGAGGTAATTAGATTTCTTTCTAGATTTCTTTCGTTTTGCTGAAATAATTATATTACTTTGTTTTAAAAGAAGCAGAGATGTAACAAAATTGTGTTGTTTGTCATGATATAGATAGTAATATTATCATTTGCTTCTTGTTTGTGGTTGAATGAATGATGCTATTAGATGATTAAGCACGATCACCTTTGAACTGTTATACATGTGTTGCTCTTTGTAGCATGGATATGCAGTTATTGATTTAGAGAAGCTCGAGCCTTCTAGTGTTGATGATCTTTGTTTATCGAGATATTTAGCATGGATTTTGCAGGTAACGTTGTTGCTTTTTTCATTCTCGATTTTAAGATGACCCTTTTTGCAAATGAAAAGGCATTTGAAAGATCAATTTGGGTATAGTTTCTTTATATGATGATATAATGAAATTGATTTGATCATTTTTTACAGTATATTTCACAAAGACACAGACCAATTCGTGGCAGTATTTCTCAGTTGCTCCTGGGATACATCCACAGCATCCCATGCAAGGTTCATTCAGCTTCATTATTATGATACCATATTTTGAATCCTGAAGTTGTCTTGACTGATCAACTCTTGTACTTTTATTTGTTTCACATCAAGATATTAGCTAAAGTATTTTCCAAAGGAATACATTTATTGTTGGATTAAGAGTTGCACTTTGGAATCAATACTAATCTGAATCTGTTGGTTTTAGCCGGACTGCTCTTGCGGTTATTAGGGTTAGTTCTTCACTCAGTTGCTGAGCAGGATTTAAAAATTTGCTTCTGACTGACATAAATGAGATTATTCTAGGACAACTAGTTTCTGCTTGGTTTTATCTTTGTTTATATATAGTGAAATGCAGGTCCTTTTATTAAGTTAAATTTCAATTATTATTTGATCAAGTGATGCCAATTAGAGTATTGTGATCCTCATACTGTTTTAGGAAGTGGTCATTCTACAGTATGGTGTCAGAAAGAATATTTTAGTTATTACTAGGGAAATTTTGGATGAAGTGGAACTTCTGGTTGTGGACCATATTAAAGAGTTTGAGGTCAAATAAATCGTTTCACTTTATTAGTCTATAAGAGGTACTGTGAAATTGACCCTATGCGAATAGGGATATTATTTCATGAAATTCCCTTGCTGTTCTCCAATACATCTTACCATGCTGTAATGATGTATATTATTTCACTTCTTTACTTTTTGCATTCATGTGCATATGTGAATACAATACAAGAACATATTTTGTTTTTATAAGCCCAGTAAATGTTGATGTGTAGATTTGTTTTCTTTTCAAGTTAATAAACAATAAATAAGGAATCAGATCAAATCTAACAGGGAACACTGATGCTAAAGCATCCGGGTGATACTCCCTGTTATGTTACAAGGAAACAGCATAGGGCATGTGCGATTAGCGTGTTGAACATTTGGTTTATAATTAAGTTGGTAATTCTCTGTAGTTTTTTCTTCTCCACATTGATGGTCACAATAAGTTTGCTGAATTCAGTTGTGTTTTTTAATTCTGCTAGTTTGTATTTTGCAATCTTCTTCCTGATTACTTTAGGACATTGTTTTTTCTTGACATAAACTATAATCGCCACAGACATTTGTTTTCCAAGTCATTTCTGCTTCATTCATGCTTCTTCTTGGAATGCTACAGACCTCACTTACTGCAGCTGGTTGTTACCTTTCCCCTGCTCCACGGTCAAAAGGCACAAAACTTTTAGTGTGTTATTCTGTCGATTCACCTCAATCATCCAGGACAGAAGAGTTATGTTACAAATACTCACTCGAGGAAGAACATTTTATGCTCCCTAGTGAGATACATCAGATAGTCATCGATGCAAAATCATACTCCGATCAGTTTCTCCCTGAGGCTTGTGGTGTACCTATTTTACATGCAAGATCTTCTATGGCTATTTTAACTGAAGCAAGGAAGCTTAATCTTATCAGTGTGACTCAACATTAGAAAGCATCTCAGAGGAATACAAGAAGTTTAGTTCAGAGGGAGAAGGTAAACTTCCATATGATTTAAGATACAAAGTACGATGTGTCATTCCTTCAAGCGTAATATACATCCTAGCCAATCGTGTTTGTCCATGAACAGGTTTTTAGTCACATGGAAACACCATAACACAAACAAGACCATGATTGCCAGTTTTGCATTGCATGGTTGAACAGGAGACGAGTGTTGGAATACGACATATGGTTGATGCAGACTGGCTGTTTCTTGCAGAACTTTCAAAGGGCCAAGGATTGGACTTTTGTCTACCCATTTATTTGGGTGGACAAAAGTGCAAAGCATATCATTTGAGATTATCTCCTCTGGTTGCCCACATGAACAAAACACCAAGAGGAAACGTTGGAGCGATTAGAGATTATTTCCTCCAAAGCTAGGTATAAAAGTTAATTTCTAATGCCATGTCGGAGGGCTTTCTTTCGAAGAAAAACTCACACCCACTAAGAGACTTTGGTCACTAACTTGAGCATTAGAGGGATCATGGAGGGAAAGTTTACAATCGATCCAAATAGCTTCACAATATTGATATTTTCAATCCGAATTATCTATTGATATTTTCACAATATTTTTATGAATATTCCGTAGGGGAGGTTGATCCAGAACTGATTTGGACTGTCTTTTGATCTTCTCGAAATATTCCTATAGATATTTCATAGGAGAGATAGTTTATAATCGATTTGATCTATTTTGATCATGTTAGGAGGTGTCCCGGTAGCTTGACACTTTGGAGATTGACTTAAGCCGCATTTAGACCCCATCCTTTATGGGTAAGAGAAAAATGGTCTTGACATGGTGCTTGTGTAGTGGGTGGTGGCTAGTTGGTCTTACCCATATCAGATGTAACAAAATATTTAGACATCATATTGAAAGAAATATGAAAATTTATGTAAATGACATGATACTGGAGAGCAACATGGCTGACTCACATCTAACAAATTTAGTCAAGACTTTCAATTTAAAAAAAAAATAAAATATATCTTAATCCAATCAAGTGCATCTTTGAAATCAATTCAAAGAGATTCTTTGGGTTCATCATGCATCGAAGAGGAATAGGTATAACCTATCTCCATCGATAAAAAAGGTTTAATAGTTAATAGGTTGACTAGTAGTGCTTAGTTGATTCTTATCTCAATTTCGACGAAATGTGTCTATCTTTTTTTTTTTTCAGTAGATTTCCAATGGACTGAGGAGTATTAGGATGCGTTATCACCTCACAAAATTATCGTATGTAAATGATGGTTCAACTGCTTAGATACTATTCATCGACGACTCTAACCACCTAAGATGGAGGTGGTGCTGGACTCGTTCTCAAAGGCTCGAATAAAACAAACAACTTAAAAGAGCCAGCACTTTGTGACAACTTTAAGAGAACCCTCAAGAGCACCTATGGGGGACATATGATAAAGAAAAATATTGAAGTCCAATAAAAGCTTAACACATGATAATCTAATCAACGTAAGGAGACTAGACACAATCAACAACTAAGTCCGTGTTAACGTTCACACGAATCTAAAATATCTAAAAAATTTTCTATCCATTCCATAAAATATTTTTTAGTTGAACCATTAAAAAAAATATATATATATATATATATATATATATATATATATATATATATATATATATATATATATATATATATATATATATATATATATATATATATATATATATATATATATATATATATATATATATATATATATATATATATATATATATATATATATATATATATATATATATATATATATATATATATATATATATATATATATATATATATATATATATATATATATATATATATATATATATATATATATATATATATATATATATATATATATATATATATATATATATATATATATATATATATATATATATATATATATATATATATATATATATATATATATATATATATATATATATATATATATATATATATATATATATATATATATATATATATATATATATATATATATATATATATATATATATATATATATATATATATATATATATATATATATATATATATATATATATATATATATATATATATATATATATATATATATATATATATATATATATATATATATATATATATATATATATATATATATATATATATATATATATATATATATATATATATATATATATATATATATATATATATATATATATATATATATATATATATATATATATATATATATATATATATATATATATATATATATATATATATATATATATATATATATATATATATATATATATATATATATATATATATATATATATATATATATATATATATATATATATATATATATATATATATATATATATATATATATATATATATATATATATATATATATATATATATATATATATATATATATATATATATATATATATATATATATATATATATATATATATATATATATATATATATATATATATATATATATATATATATATATATATATATATATATATATATATATATATATATATATATATATATATATATATATATATATATATATATATCTTGAAACTATTTTAATATATTTATATCTTCTCACTCAAGTCAAAATATTTCTGTTGAAATGTGAATTTTGGACATTGCATGTGAAAGAGTGTGGAACAGGACATACCAAATGTTCATTCTAGCTTAGAAAGTGCATAGCGTCATCAAGGGCACATTTCAGCATAGTAACCGAGAAAGATATTTCTGTTGCACGAGTTCTGCGCTACATGCAGTTGGGCTCTCAACCGTAGTCGTCTCGTTCCTACCAAAGCCAACCAACCATCTTTGCTTCCCCATCAAGCCAATCGTGTGCATGCGGCGACACGAGAGAGCAGGCGAAGTCGTCTATATATATCTATTTTTGACTATCAAGTCGTCTATATATATCTTAACGTTCCTTCCAATCTAATACATGAACATCTTGTTCACAATCTTTTGGTATATCACCCTCGCATTTTCAATCTAAATAGCATGACTCGATAGTAATATATGTCTTAGTCTATAATAAAGGAGGTGTGTTCCCGATCATGTAGTATCATCCTTATCTAGTTATATCCCAAGAACACATCCATGAATGTGATGAGCTCGTAACCCAAGGTAGCATCAACTAGCTAATCGATTCGGGGGTGAGGGTCATCGTCCTTTTAACATATTTTATTGAGATCGGTATAATCAACATACATCTTCTAATCTCCATTAGACTAGACTTTTTAACCAGTACAATATTAGCAAGCTACTAGGGGTACTATATCTTAACAATAAACCTAACAACTTGTCTACTTCATCGTTAGTCGCCTATTAGCTATTAGGAGCAAACCTACGAGGCTTTTACTTCACTGATCGAGCCTCGGGAGAGATGTTCAAATGGTGCTAGGCCACTTTGAGTCTATTTTTGACATGTCTCTATGTGATCATGCAAACATCTCGGCATTCTTCTTGAGAAAAATGATGAGTTGCACTTGCTTTTCCTTGGAAAGTGTTGCCTCGACCTTGACAACTTGATCGGGATGGTCCTTATCCAGAGGTGCCTTGATCAGCGACTCTATCGACTCTAGATGTGGGAGGGACTTGGTGATATTTCGATGGTCCATCAGGGGCGCCTTGGGTCGGGCCTTCTTCGGTAGAGAGACCGCAATCAGATAGCACTAGCGCAACTCTCTTAGGTTGCTTATCAGCCCTTCGATGTCGATCCTTGTTGAGAATTTCATCAGTATTTGGTAGGTCAACAACACTGCCCTCAACTTGTTAAGTGTGGGTTAGCCTATGATCGCATTATACGTCGAGGGAATATCGATCACCATGAATTTGGTCATCATCATTTTGGAGTAGGACTTGTCCCCAAACATGATGCATAGGCTCATAGTCCTGAGAGGGGGATGGAGTCGCTAGTGAACCCCATCAATGAAGAAGTCATTGAATTGAGATCGTTAGCCAAGAGCCTAAGTTTTGAAAAACACTAAAGTAGAGGATATCGATTGAGCTACCTATGTCAATCATGACCATCTTCACTCAGTCATTAATCATCCTCATGGAGATTACCAAGGCATCATTGTGGTTTTGGTCGAGGCACTCCGTGTCTTCTTTCTTGAAGGTTATTTTCGAATCGTCTTTTGACCTTAGATACTTTTCTATGATAGCTCAAGCATAAGCTTTACGACTCAATGACTTGTCTCCTCCTAAGGTAGGTCCACTGATGATGATGTCAATCTACCTCTTCACCACCACCTAAGGTCAAGACGAATATTCACAGTGCCTCTTGGCAAACCTCCCAAGGTGTCCCCAATAAATGAGTTCTTTGATTTGCTCCTTCTATGATAGCTCTTTCTATTATGACACATTCCCAAGGAATTAGAGCTCAAACTCCTTTGCAAGCTAAGCAAAGGAGCCAACTGAGAGTAGTTTTTAAGCGAGTTATCATTTTCATGTCGAGCCTCTTAGCATTGTCAAGAAGGTATAGCACATCAAGTTGTTTGAGATACAGTACAATGACATTTGGGCGTGAAAGGTAACAATATGCTCTATTGGGTTGGTATTATCATTAAAGGCCTCCAACGATGGTAAGCAAAAGTTCATCTAGATTGGCTACTCTTAGATGTTTTGAGTGAATGGGGATCGACCTGACTTTTCCCTTTGGATTATTGGAACTCGCACTGCATCTCTTC
>CM017194.1:28197054-28202054 GCA_004837865.1 Musa balbisiana | reverse complement strand
TATATATATATATATATATATATATATATATATATATATATATATATATATATATATATATATATATATATATATATATATATATATATATATATATATATATATATATATATATATATATATATATATATATATATATATATATATATATATATATATATATATATATATATATATATATATATATATATATATATATATATATATATATATATATATATATATATATATATATATATATATATATATATATATATATATATATATATATATATATATATATATATATATATATATATATATATATATATATATATATATATATATATATATATATATATATATATATATATATATATATATATATATATATATATATATATATATATATATATATATATATATATATATATATATATATATATATATATATATATATATATATATATATATATATATATATATATATATATATATATATATATATATATATATATATATATATATATATATATATATATATATATATATATATATATATATATATATATATATATATATATATATATATATATATATATATATATATATATATATATATATATATATATATATATATATATATATATATATATATATATATATATATATATATATATATATATATATATATATATATATGATATGATATGAAATTAAATTACCATATTCAAAGAGCACGATTGTATATGCATGAACGAGCCTGGCACAATATAGACGAGGCGTGGTTCAATAGAAAAGAATGGCAAGAGAGTTGTGACAGAGGAGCTGCTCACTGAACTGGTCAAGTACTCTGTGTAAGAGCTGCTCACTGAACTGGTCAAAGGACTCTGTTTACACAGAGTACTTTGACCAGTTCAGTGAGTAGCTCCAAGTGTGTGGTGAGGCTGCATACGTCGGGTGAGCTCAAGGGCAGTTAGCTTCTCGACTCTGCATTGGCTCACGTGGCTGTAGCGACGTGCACTCATCCATCATGGTTCACCGACTCCATTCTGACCTAATCGAAGTTGGGCTCGAGAGTTGTGACGAGGAGGAGCAACCAGAAAGAGAAAGGGAGGACACTGGAATGGGCGGTGGCCATGGCCCAGTGTTACGCAGAAGGAACGAGGGGAGAGTAGAAGTGGGAGGATATTTATAATGGTTTCGTTTCGAGGGTTGCGCAGAGTTTGGTTGGGGAATCACGAGACTTGGCCTGCTCTCTCGTGTCGCCGCATGCACACGATTGGCTTGATGGGGAAGCAAAGATGGTTGGCTGGCTTTGGTAGGAACGAGACGACTACGGTTGAGAGCCCAACTGCATGTAGCGAAGAACTCGTGCATGTATTTTCACGTCAAATTAGTGGATTCCATCGATAAAGATATCTAACCAGGCTGCCCTTATCCAAAATTTCATGGTTAACCTACAACATCATCATCACCACAATGCTTTCAGAACATGATTTTGCCGGACTTAATAACACAATCTTGCCTGCCTGCATGCCAATCATCTGCCTGTCATAGAAATTCATTCTCAATTTGGAAAAAACATGGAGCTTGAACTAATTGGCTATTATATTAAACATGCAAGCTAGAAGACGTATACCAACAGTGTTACAACTTTATACAAATCACATAATCTTGGACATTCACAACACTCAAATCTAGAAAAGGAAAACTTAGCTATTCAAACACAAGGGGAAACCATCTCAAAGCGAAATTGATGGATAATTGGTACATGAAGAACAGAGTGATTTCAACAGTTACTGCATGAAGCTGGAACAAGACAATTATTTTCTATTGATTAAAATGCATTAAAACACATTGGAATAATCAGAAAATACTAACCAAGAAATATAGACTCCCTTAAGAAGCACATTAGCATGCAACACATTAGGTGCAATTACTAAAACCAAAAATAGTTTCAACAAATTTTCTCTCTTTACTTTGTGCATCAGTGTTTTCCAGACAACAGGACATGCTGAGCGACAACATCACTTTTGCACTGGCTACTTGATGGTCCACTGGCTGGTAGGTTCAGATTTGGGCCAGCACTAAACCTAAAGATCGTGTTCATTTCTCTAATCAACATTGTTTAGACGTTGCTTTCAACCAATGTATCCATGTGGCTACCAAATATCAGGTAGAATATAACATCATAAGCAAAAAATGAGCAATAGAACCACATTACATTGTACAATAATAACAATGTCTTCTGAAAAGTGCAATGAAGAGAGAAATATTCGTTTTCCAAATCGTAAAAGAACTATAAAATCAGAAGAACAAAAACCATGAAAACGATGAGCAGTTGTGTATTCTCAAGGGCTCTGCTCACATTTTACACATTCTGCTAATTATTACGATGCAGATTAAAGAAAAGAACAGAAGGAACACGAAAGATATAATCTAAAAGTGTTAATTATAAGATAGAAAAAGTTACTACTTTTTAATCGAGGTTCCTACATCCTAACAAAATGAATGAAGAACAACGGAAATAGAAGCACAGGAATTCTGATAATAGGAACTAAAAGCATGAAAAAATATCTCCATGACCAGATTGAAACCCTAATTTCTCAACCAATTAAACCATCAAATGGATGGAAGTAAGAGATTGCATCAGCGTTTCGTAACTGAATCTTCATCTGCTGTTTAAATAAGATGAAAAAAGCATATGGAAACGGATGGTAAACTCATTGTTCTCGTAATTATGGGGTTTCGGAGGCAAGAAAAACGATTAAAACCTGGACGCTCGTGGAACCGCTGGTGGCGGGAGTGGAACACCGTAGACCCGCCACGACGGCGGGTTGGCGACGGCGGATGGTGATGGCGGAACCGAAGAGAATCGCTGATGCGGAGCATTACCCTCATGTCTGATATCAAGAATTCCAATAGAACAAACCAAATACCAGGAAAAATATGTAGTTTTAGGGGGGAAAACCAGATGCTCTATCAGCTTTGTCCAAAGATATACAAATGCCAATAAAACAAACAAAAACCCACAAAAAGCATTAGGTTTTGGGGGACAAGATTGTCTTCTTGAATATGCTTCATCAGCTTTGTCCAAAAATAAGATTAAACCACAGGAGATATAATAGTGTATTTAAATAAGTCAATTAAGAATTTATCAAAAACAAATTTCCGCATAGAATAGTGTATTTAAATAAGTCAACTAAGAATTTTTTTGAAACCAAATTTCTAAGTGACTTCTCTTTCTGATAGTGTTTGCTGCCTCCTTCCCCCCTCTAGTTCTCATACTGCCCAAAGTATTTTATTTTGCTTAATAATCTCAACAAAAAGAGATATTCTACTGACCAAACAATGTCCACAAGGATATCATTATACTAGTTTTAAGCCATAACCATAGACTATAGGCTACAAACAGGATCAGGGCACTGCCATAGTGACAGCTTTAAACAATTTATATTACTATTACTATTATCAAACCATTTAATTTACTCTTTCTTTTGCTGTTAAAATTTATAAATACTTCAAATAGACAATTACTTATATAACCTGAACCAACTCCACCTTAATGATTGCTACATCTTTGGGCTGTCATTTCATTGAGAATCATATGGTCTGTATCCAACTCCCTAATTCATTTGCATGTTCAAAAATGTTCGAGAAAGGGTTTTCCAATCTAGACGAGCTTGTTTTCCTATTAGAAAAATCATTAAACAAAGAAAACAGTTTATTCTCTGAGGGAATAGAATGTACTAAAAATTTGATGTCCTGTTAGGAGTAGGCCATTGTTCATCCTAATAAAAAAGATTCTTGAGGTGCTAGTGTTTCCCTAGATGGTATGTTTCTGGGAATCTTATGTTATAATTACGCTAAAGGAGAAGATGAATAATTCTTCTTACTAATCTATACTCTTTACTCTTACTATTGAACTCAGAAGCAGCCCATAATTCCACAAAGTGGCATGCAGCAATAAAACCAGTATCAGCAAATAGAGAAGTGTATCTCACCAGAAGAGTCAAACAAATAGCACGAATCCCTTACAGTCCCCTCTCCACCTAATGCAAGATTAAATGGTGACCATGCCTAAAAAAGACAACGAGTTGCAAAATTTAGCATGATGCTAATCCACAAAGAAACTGGGAGAGAACATTTAACCTTTTTAACAAGAACAAGCTTCCCAAATCCACTAGATGGCCTTCGAGGCTTATCCGATTTCATCAAGTACAATCTAGCATAGCAGCACTGCGCAGCTACATAACATCAAGAATAACATACAGGCATCACTATTGCAAAGGAAACACTAAAATTAAGATGATAACTGTCTATGGTCAGTTCAAGAGAGTTGCGGTCCATGAGGATCTGAAAGATGGCATCAAACAATCTCGTTCGCAGGAGCAAATCGAAAACCAACATGAGAACTATATATCGGTACATAGACGGGAGGGACCGGAAGGAGATGGTACCAATAGGGAGCCGAGGCGGCTCGGTCGCGAGGTAGGCGGATCGAACAACATCCAAGAAACAGAGCCCTGCAAGGGGAGAAAGGAGAAGAAGCAATCATAAGGCGTGGGGGAGATAGTGATGATGGCAAGGGGGTGGGATCAGAGTATGAGCCTTTGTGGACGGAATCCTTGATGTCGGAGTAATCGAGCATAGCCATGGTGTTCTCGTATCACACATCGGTGTCGAGGAGGTGACGGAGGAGCTGCTCACTGAACTGGTCAAAGGACTCTGCGTACAACTGGTCAAAGGACTCTGTTTACACAGAGTCCTTTGACCAGTTCAGTGAGCAGCTCCAGTGTGTGGGTGAGGCTGCATACGTCGGGTGAGCTCAAGGGCACTTAGCTTCTCGACTCTGCATTGGCTCACGTGGCTGTAGCAACGTGCACTCATCCATCATGGTTCACCGACTCCATTCTGGCCTAATCGAAGTTGGGCTCCAAGGTTGTGACAGAGGAGGAGAAACCAGGAAAGGAGGAACGGCGAGGAAATGGAATGGGCCGGTGGTCCAGGCCCCGTGT
>CM017194.1:28085107-28196017 GCA_004837865.1 Musa balbisiana | reverse complement strand
ATGTGAAAATATCAATAGATAGTTCGGATTGATTACCATCAGTTACCAATATATCCTTAGAAGATCAAAAGACAGTCCAAATCAGTTATGGATCAACCTCCCCCTACGAAATATCCATAAAAATATTGTGAAAATATCAATAGATAGTTCGGATTGATTACCATCAGTTACCAATATATCCTTAGAAGATCAAAAGACAGTCCAAATCAGTTATGGATCAACCTCCCCTACGAAATATCCATAAAAATATTGTGAAAATATCAATAGATAGTTCGGATTGATTACCATCAGTTACCAATATATCCTTAGAAGATCAAAGGGCTATTTGGATCGATTGTAAACTTTCCCTTCATGATCTCTCTGACTCTCAAGTTAGTGACCAAAGTTTCTTAGTGAGTGTGAGTTTTTCTTCGAAAGAAAGCCCTCCGGCATGGCATTAGAAATTAATTTTTATACCTAGCTTTGGAGGAAATAATCTCTAATCGCTCCAACGTCTTTCTTTTGGTGTTTTATTCGTGTGGGCAACAAGAGGAGATAATCCCAAATGATATGTTTTGAACTTTTGTCCACCCAAATAAATGGGTAGAGGGTGACCTCAACTTTTTTCTTCTATAATAATTTTCATATGACGATTATCTATCTAATGATAATTAACCATTAATAAATTTCTTATCATGTTTGAAAAGTATAAAAGCTTGTACGTTCATGATTTACAAACAAACACAAGATATAATATATATCAAGATATTAATAATTACTCAGACTTTTGGTTGCTCAATATATTCCCCATATATATTTACTAGATAGATAAATATAAAGTTACTTTTCGTGTGATATTATTATGTAAATAAGAAGGATACATTCCCCCCAGACAATCTCAATCTGTTTACTCCAATATGCGCTTATTGGAGCTACAATAATGGTGAAGTAATTGTCATTGCGATTACCGTCTTGGACATAAACAGCAACGCTAATCAACTGGATCGAGAGGGAGTTGAAGATAAGCAAATTCACCTCTCTCTATATATATAGACAACTGAATAAAGCTGGAACTTTCACCTCTGTGTTCAGAATTTTTATTCAAGTTAGACACTGGAGTTTCTGCATGATGTTCATCAAATTCCAATCCGCTGGCCCTTTGAAAGTTCTGCAAGAAACAGCCAGTCTTCATCAACCATATGTCGTATTCCAACACTCGTCTCCTGTTCAACCATGCAATGCAAAACTGGCAATCATGGTCTTATTTGTGTTATGGTGTTTCCGTGTCACTAAAAACCTGTTCATGAACAAACACGATTGGCTAGGATGTATATTTACCCTTGAAGGACTGATACGTTGTATTTTGGATCTTAAATCATATGGAGGTTTAACTTCTCCCTCTGAACTAAACTTGTTGTCTTCCTCTGAGATGCTTTCTAATGTTGAGTCACTGATAAGATTAAGCTTCCTTGCTGCAGTTAGAGTAGCCATAGAATATCTTGCATGTAAAATAGGTACATCAGAAGCCTCAGGGAGAAACTGATCAGAGTATGATTTTGCCTCTCACTTTGCAATTTTGATTATTATCTCAACGTCACGAAATTAATCAAGCTAAAGTTAAAAGTAAAATAACTTAGTCGAAAGTTAAAAGTAGAATGAAACCATTCGCGACTTAGTCGAATAAGAAGTTCTCGATTGATTATTACGAAATTTACAGTGAGAGTATATCTACCAATATCCTATTGATGATTTGATTAGCATTTATTGTTTATGACTAAAGATAACTTATAAGGATCTCTTATATAAGATTAGAAATAAGAGCACACATAAAAGATTAAATACATTAATAAAAGAATATACAGCATATTTATGTATGGATGGATGTATGTTGCTTTGAGCTCCACCAACAAGTAGAATTACAAATTGGCCGACTTCAAAATAAAAAGGTCAACACATTGCTTAATAATATATCTCATATTACCCTTTTCTACAGCATTTTCTAAATATCAAAACAAATTAATGGCGCCGACCATTCGGATATTGAAATTGGCCGGATCCTCTCCAAGTAGGGAAGAATGCCTTCTGCTCCCACTGATAATCTCATTAGCTCCCCGTGCTGAATGGTGATACCATCTTGTTGAGATGGACGGATGGGATGGATGACTGTGTTGGATGGAGGGTGCAGATGTAGCATTAGAGGTACACTTGCATCGATGCAATTTGTAGAGGATCCCACCACCGTAAAATGGGGAAACTTCGGGCGGTTATAATGTGGCTTTCTTTTGTTGCTTTCCCCTGTTTCGAGATCTGTTCTTCTTCTTCTTCTCTCCACAGTGGAAGGCGAAGGCGTCAATCACGATCTCCTCATCGTTCTTCTTCGATCTTCCCGCGATCACTGTTGCGTTAGCTCCGCCCGCCTCTTCTGTCTCCCCTTGCATGTCTTCCGTCTCCACATCTCTTCGGCATATCGTGCCGGAGAACTCATCCACCACGGCGATCGCGGCATTTCGCCGAGTTCCATGTTGCGTTGACGGGCGGAAGCTCGCGTCTCGTAACGCCCGTCGTCGGGCGCCGGGATTAAGAGCGAACGAGAAGCGGTGGGGAAACGTGAAGGCTGTGACGAGTCCGGACTGCGACGGTAGGTTTTGATCTTTTCCTCTGTTTCGTTCATTCGTCGGAGAGGTCTTGATCTGAAGTTGAGCTTGAGATTCCCTCAAACAGATTCCTTTGAGATCATGTTTGATGAAGTTGAGCTGTGACTCCTTTACCAAAAAGATTCATGCCTTTTCTGATCGAAGAGTTGACTCAGATATTGGTGATCGGAATTTATTGAATTTTGATTCTTATTTTAATTTGAAGAGATTCGATGAATGTATTTTCACGTCAAATTAGTGTTATTTGTTGGTCAGTTCTCTCTCTCTCTTTTTATGTTGCCTTTAATTTGAGACTCAACAGAGTCATCATGACAAGGAAACATAGGGCTGATAGTAAATGTCTCTCGACGGACTAATCTAAGTGTTTGCTGATCAGGTCCTATGACTGCTACCGGCAGATCCAATGTTCCTATCTTGTCTGGTTCTGAGGTAAGGTTATTCCCTTCTTGTGCATCATTATCGTGTTATTATTATACAGCTACAACCGATCACTGTCCGAGATCATGGAATAATCATGTGAAAGTTGAGCTTCTTGAGTAGTATTTTAGTGTCATGTTGCTTCCTAATAAATTCATTTCTAAGTGACTCCAACCCTCTAACTAGAATAATATTCAGTGATGCAGAAAGGTTTACTCTAATGACAAAGGGGGGCATATGGTGATGGAATTCCTTGTTTTTGCCTTGCTTCAATCCTTGATTTATTCTTTTCTTTTGGGAATGCTTCTTGAAACTATAATTTGCATCACTGACTACTTTTTTAGTGCCTAAGAGCAATCATTGTTCATCAGTTGAGGTTACTGATTGGAATGACATTATTGGAGGGGAATATATGGATGAATTGATTGCAATTTCAACAGGACTCAGAAATTTCAGTCGATCTCTATCTGATTGCTCCAAGTATCTGCTTCTGCATTCTTCTGACAGAGTAGTAATTCATAGAGCCGAGAGTCTTGGAAGTTATAATTGGCTCACATCAGATGTGGATATTTCAATTTTGTACTCATACATGAGATTGCACTCTTTATTATATTTTCTTTCTCCTACTGCAGCATATCCACATGACAAGTTGCTTTGGGGTAGTCATTGTTCTAATTAGTGTTTGTTTGGAGAATTCCTAGGTTGTAGAAAGGCTTAAAGCATTCCATGAAAACAGAACTGGCGAGAAAAATTACTCGGCCATGTACTCCAGCATTTTCGGTGGAATTACCACAGATTCTGCAGCAATGGTGATTCCCATGGATGATCACATGGTCCACAGAGGGCATGGTGTTTTTGATACTGCTGCTATAATGGACGGGTAAGAACCAAGCATTCTGTCATGCTTTTGTGAATATCTAAGATGCAGACATGGTTTATGTTATCGTTGAGCTGAAACTTTAAGTGGCTTTGAATCTGGAATTACTTTTTCTTGTTGTATAGTATAGGGTGATTAGTTTTCCATCCATTATTTTCAGATCCATTTGCTGTGCCTATCCTTTTACAAGCATGTATTGTCATTACAGTCTAACAGTAGCTCCTAGCAAGAAAGAAATAGACACATGAACATTTTGTTTTCCTTCGGAAAACATGGTTCTTATAATTTCTATGATTGTATGTTTAAAATTATAATGTAATAAACAGAAGTCATACTGTCTTCAAGAACAATTCTTACATCACGCATGACTAATACTTTGTATGTTTCTCCAACTCAGGCACCTATATGAGCTAGATCAGCATCTGGATCGGTTCTTGAGGTCTGCATCAATGGCAAAAATCCAG
The DNA here is from genome assembly GCA_004837865.1 of Musa balbisiana. NCBI lineage: Eukaryota > Viridiplantae > Streptophyta > Magnoliopsida > Zingiberales > Musaceae > Musa > Musa balbisiana. Next base: position 28,191,626 of record CM017194.1, on the reverse strand, counting down.
CTCCCTTTCGATCGATCAACTATAAGGAGTATCCTTATACAAACTGTAAGTGCCTCAAAATGTATGCAAGGGTCACTAAGGTACTGGCTCTCGCCAGGACCTGGAGATTTCTTACTATCTCCATCTGGATGTCCAAATCCTGCTCTCTATGCCATTGTGATTGAAGGCTCATCCTTACCAGTCTGTAGTGGTGTTAAAGTAATAACATCTTCCATCCCAATGAAATCGCAACAATTTGCGGTGATGAAGAATGTTAATTACCTGCCAAATGTGCTCTCCAAAATGGAAGCTGAAGAAAATGGAGCATTTGCAGCAATTTGGTTGGATGATGAAGGGTTTGTTGCCGAGGGCCCCAACATGAATGTCGCTTTTGTTACTGCAGACAGAGAGCTACTCATGCCTTATTTCAACAAAGTTCTCAGTGGATGCACAGCAAAACGAGTGCTAAGCCTCGCAGAAGAACTCGTAGCAGATGGGAAACTTAGTGGAATCAAGTTGAGGAATATAACAGTTCGGGAGGGGAAGACAGCAAAGGAGATGATGCTCATCGGAAGTGGAATCGTTGTGAAGCCTGTTCTGCAATGGGATGATCACGTCATCGGTGCTGGTAAGTTGAATTATGCCTCTTTATATTTGTCAAGTTAATCGATAATTATCATCTAGATCTATAAACAGATGTATGTTTACTCCAGATTATATATTTGCATGCAAAAATTCTTGCTGCATCTGTTTCTTTTGTATCTATAGATAACTACGGTTGATTTTACTTCTCTATAAAAGAAATAACTAGTTTCATGATTACTCGCAACTTGAAATCTCAGTGACAGATCTAAATAGCACCAATTGTCACCAAGAATTTTGTAGCTTCGGTTGGAACTTTTTCTTCCACATCACACTTACGTCTCCTCTCTTCCTATTATATGTTTATTTCTTTCCTTTTCTTATTTATGATTACGGTAAATCTTAGCTACAGTAGTTTATTCAAAGATTGTTATGTGAAGCTTCAAAATGACCATTTTTGTTCTCGTAGGCGAGGAAGGTCCTGTTGCACAAGCTCTGTTTGAATTGATTTTGGATGACATGAAATGTGGTCCGCCTTCGGTAAGAACGTCTGTTCCGTACTGACACAAAAATGTACTGCTTGAGATAAATTGGAAGTGTAGCACATGCAAAGTATCTCACCTGCTCTGTTGGACTGCCTCAATCACATTTGGTCGCACACAACCAACGCTCATACCGGAAGAGATGCTGTTGTGACAATTTGATGTCCCCCCTCGGATTAAGAGGTGCCGCTTGAATGGTGCAATTGCCATGGTTTTCTTGTGCCATAGGCGTGCATGATTAGAATTACCTTCGATTGTACTATTTACTTGGCATATAATTCTGTTCTTACCGAAGCATGCATGGGAATTTCTTCAAGTAAACGTTCAAAGTCTCCCTGACGATGTAGTTACTTGGCATAATAGTGTTGTTGAAGAAACTACGCCCACCAAAATTCTCGAAATCAGTAAGCTGCAGAAACTTTAACCATTTGCCAGTAATCTCTTTGTAAAAGCTACCAGTCAAACATGATTTTGTATTTGAAACCCATTGGATTTGTTTCTACCCACCACTCCTCGATCAATGTGCCCTTCGCCTTTTCTTTCTAGACTCGACCTGCCGATAACCCCTTGTCTGAGCCATATTTAACTCGTCATCTCGACCATGACCGAAAAAAACACTACTCGATTGTCGCTCCACCAGAGGCGAGCGGCTCCTCTCCCTTGAAATCGAGCGCCACCGATTATCTCGATTACCATCCCTCCCATCCCATTCAAGTGCTGCTGGTCGATCAAGTTGATGTCTTCTCCGATACTCGAGCTCATCATGATAGTCTCCTCTCTCCCTACGCTTGGAACTTGCAAATTTTGCTCCAAACGCTGGAGGTGGCATTCTTGGATCCTCAACACTCCAACCTTGAGATGGTAGTGATCCGTATCTGTGGAAGTCACGACGAGGAACACAGCCGATTGGATCTAATGTTCTCGGTGGAGACCCACGAAAGGAGACCCCCCAAGAAGTATGGCTGGGTGCAGGGAGTTGAGGTCCATTGCGATGCTTGTTGCAGTTGTTACGATGCGTCCGTCGAGCAAAATTCAGATTCCCACAACTAACAAATCATGGAATGTTACTAAGAGCCGATAAAACATCAGAAACAAAATAAATGACAATAATCAAAGGCATCACACGACATCAAATTTGATTCCATCGGTGGGAGAAAACTTACTAGGGGGCATGATAGACCCAATCACCTTCTTGAGGGATCAAGTTGGGATTATTTCCGTGAATATATCCTCCTTCAGAGACAGACCCTCTATATGCAGTATAAACTTCTCGAGACCTATCATCTGCCCTGCCACCTTGTGAACCTCGGCCAAACCACTGTCTCATTGAACTGTACAAATCTGGATCATGCTGACCATCCAGTCTCTGTCGTCGAGAGGAAGAGGCAGAACCTGCACGAACACAATCATCTTGAAACGAACAATATCATGATTTATAGTAAGTAGTATGGTGGCTATAATGAAATCATGTCTTTGAAGGTCAATCATGAAATTATGTAAACAAATGAATCACTTGGCAGTACACCAATAGAAGACGTCGGAGGTAGATTGATTCCACATATCAATAAGTATCTGTATCAAACTTTGCCATTATCCACAATCACATTTCAGACATCATAGAACACCGACGAGCGGGCTTCCTGCAGTGGCTTCAGTGGAATTCAAGTGCCAAATACCACAATTCAAGCGAGTATCCACTTACATGCTGCCAAGGGCAGCATTATAAATCAAATCATGAGCACCGTAGGATGACAATGGAACTAATCAAGCTGCATTTGTGATTCTTTCACTTGGATGAGTAGACCCCAAAGTACTATGTTTTCTTGGTTGAAAATACTACTCAGAAAAACACTTTTCCTTCTCCAAGAAACTTGAAGGAGTGTGACTACAATCACCATCCAAGCATCAAGCATAAAGTCTCTCAAATCGGACTAACTTACACCTCTTCAGGAAGAATCCTCTTTTAGTAGACAGTGCAATCACAAGCATACCGATCCAACCGATGACGAACTACTCCATGGTATCCCTCTGTACAATTCTCTACCAATTTTTCTGGCAACAGAACCTTTGTACGCTTAAAGACTGGACAATCCTCTGCGTAAAGTGTCAGCAGAATATGGCTCTGCGCGCCCATTTTGCAACAACCATTTTCAAGTAGAGAAGTAGTGATAGTTATCATTTGTTCTTTCCGATACAATAAATTTCGAAAAATCAGTGGCCATAAAAGATGTCACAACAGATTGCCTACCTGCCAAGCACAAAACCTTCGTTTGCTTCAGCTAGCAAATTTTCATGCCTTTATATTCTTTCTCCGTAGGATCAACACACTGACTCCATATGATATACTAATCATAAATGAACAGAAAATGCTCGAAATCTACATCAAATGAAACCAGAAAAGGATCTGCTGAACTTGTATGTGATAAAAAATAGATCACCACTTCTTTTGTAGAAAAATGAGCAAAAGGATGTGGCACACCAAAGTTCGGACGAGAAACAAAAAAGCATGTCAAAAGTCATCCTGACTGCTCCAATAAGATTAAATTCCAGTTAGCACGATCTAACAAAGAAAAAACCTGTCAAGGTCTTGCACTATAAAGCCAGCCACAATGACTTTTACTCAGATTTGAAAACCAATGACCAGAGCAAATAAATATGTCAATATATTTGCCAATCCGTAACCTGTGATTGTAGGTGAACAATCTAGCCTTATTGGATTCCATCGATAAAGATATCTAACCAGGCTGCCCTTATCCAAAATTTCATGGTTAACCTACAACATCATCATCACCACAATGCTTTCAGAACATGATTTTGCAGGACTTAATAACACAATCTTGCCTGCATACCAATCATCTGCCTGTCATAGAAATTCATTCTCAATTTGGAAAAACATGGAGCTTGAACTAATTGGCTATTATATTAAACATGCAAGCTAGAAGACGTATACCAACAGTGTTACAACTTTATACAAATCACATAATCTTGGACATTCACAACACTCAAATCTAGAAAAAGAAAACTTAGCTATTCAAACACAAGGGAAAACCATTTCAAAGCGAAACTGACGGATAATTAGTACATGAAGAACAGAGTGATTTCAACAGTTACTGCATGAAGCTGGAACAAGACAATTATTTTCTATTGATTAAAATGCATTAAAACACATTGGAATAATCAGAAAATACTAACCAAGAAATATAGACTCCCTTAAGAAGCACATTAGCATGCAACACATTAGGTTCAATTACCAAAACCAAAAATAGTTTCAACATATTTTCTCTCTTTACTTTGTGCATCAGTGTTTTCCAGACAACAGGACATGCTGAGAGACAACATCGCTTTTGCACCGGCTACTTGATGGTCCACTGGCTGGTAGGTTCAGATTTGGGTCAGCACTAAACCTAAAGATCGTGTTCATTTCTCTAATCAACAATGTTTAGACATTGCTTTCAACCAATGTATCCATGTGGCTACCAAATATCAGGTAGAATATAACATCATAAGCCAAAACTGAGCAATAGAACCACATTCCACTGTACAATAATAACAATGTATTCTGAAAAGTGCAATGAAGAGAGAAATATTCGTTTTCCAAATCGTAAAAGAACTATAAAATCAGAAGAACAAAAGCCATGAAAACGATGAGCAGTTGTGTATTCTCAAGGGCTCTGCTCACATTTTACACATTCTGCTAATTATTACGATGCAGATTAAAGAAAAGAACAGAAGGAACACGAAAGATATAATCTAAAAGTGTTAATTATAAGATAGAAAAAGTTACTACTTTTTAATCGAGGTTCCTACATCCTAACAAAATGAATGAAGAACAACGGAAATAGAAGCACAGGAATTCTGATAATAGGAACTAAAAGCATGAAAAAATATCTCCATGACCAGATTGAAACCCTAATTTCTCAACCAATTAAACCATCAAATGGCACAAAAATACACACTGGATGGAAGTAAGAGATTGCATCAGCGTTTCGTAACTGTATCTTCATCTGCTATTTAAATAAGATGAAAAAAGCATATGGAAACGGATGGTAAACTCAGTGTTCGCATAATTATAGGGTTTCTGAGGCAAGAAAAATGATTAAAACCTGGACGCTCGTGGAACCGCTGGTGGCGGGAGTGGAACACCGTAGACCCGCCACGACGGCGGGTTGGCGGCGGCGACCCGCGCCGGCGCCGGCGCCATTCATGCGGACCGCCGCGGCGCGGGGCAGGAGGCGGCGGCGGATGGTGCTGGCGGAACCGAAGAGAATCGCTGATGCGGGCTTCGGAGGAGGTGTCCCGGCGCTCCTCGTCGTCCTGGCTGCTGGGGCCCGCACCGGTCCGTCTCGGGGACGGAGCAGGCGAGGGTTCCTGCGGCGTCTCCTCGTCTTCGTCTCGCTCGCGGGATCTCATCGATCGCTGACTCGTCTCGCTTCGCATCACGTCGCCTTCAACTACGGCGGACTGCGTCGGAGCGCTCGCTGTGATTTGGTGGGGTTTTCGAACAGATCCGCCCTTAAAACAGAGCGCGAATTCAATGGAAAAGAGCAGCTTCCGGAAAAAGAGCGCGCGCGCCGTTTCCATTGGCTTTCCCTTTACACAAATGTCTTCATGCCATTATTAAACATGTTTTTTTACTGTTTTTATGATAAATAATCACCAATAGTATATGATTTTTTTAATGATATATATATATATATACGTAAATTTCAGATTAAGTATGCAAATTTTACCATTTTTATTTTGGAATATATTATTAGGATCTTCATAATTTTCATCCAAAATCATTCAAATTCCTATATAAATAAATAATATATATATACATATATTATAATAGTAGCTATGGTCAGTGGTGATTTGAATTATAATTATGTTTCTAATATAAGTATAATGTTTCTGCTCATTGAACCAATTTAAAGGAGGATGCTTTATGTATTATTGATTGTAATTAGCTCATATGGGTTACTATTTTTATAACCTATTAGCTAATTTTATAAATTTACCTTTTATTATTAATTTTGATGTTATAAATGTGTGTGATCATGAAACACGTTGTTGCCTAATTATCCTTCCAACTCAACTCAAAAAAAAATTTATCCCTTTCTTATTAGGATTTTATTTTTGGATATATTGATGAATATCGCTCATGTATGGGAAGAAGTTTAAGCGTATAAACTTTTATGTTTAATATACTTTTTTCTTTCGAAAAATATATGATATTTAATTGTGAAAGTGTTATTAGGATATCTACGCATGGTTTGTAATATCATATCGTATCACTCGATATGAGTAATATATACTGATTTGATAGAAGACCGATATGGATGATATATCATTATATCTTAGTATATTATGTATTGATATATTTGGTATAAATTGGTATCATACCGATAGTTGATCGATATATCACTACGATACGATATTCAGAATCTTACTTTTACGATATATAATTTATAATACATATATATTTGTCATTACCGACCTCTCAATTTAGATGAATTATCTTTGTATAGCAACCAAACTTATCTCATAGTAGACATATACGACATGATGCTCAACTAGTAGACATATAAGTCTAGTTATTTTTTTTTCTTGGATTCTTAGAAGTGGACGATTACAACATAATCCTCAACTAAAGTATCGTATCCATTCGAATGTTGATGAAAACACATCAATAAAAAATTAATGACTCCATAGTTAGTCCTCCTTTATCATTATAAGTATATAATAGGACAAATCATATCATAAATAAATAAAAACTATAAAGGGAATATTTAAACTTTCATAAATCATATCTCTTTTTTTCGACATGTGTTTTATTAAAATCTTCATAGGCAATATTAGTGTCATCTCTTTATGTACAAACTTAATTTTTTATTTTATATTAAACATATAATTATTGATTATTATTTTATTTGAGACAAAATATCATGTGTCAATATGAGATGCAAGATTGGTATCTCCAATGGAAGTGTCATCTTTTGATCATATATATCGAGAAATCATATAGAGGATGAGTGTCAAATATGTTTATTTCCTAATACTAATGGATGATTCTTTTTATATATTTTTATAGTAATTAGTCAACATGATTTACTATGTATAATCAATTAGACATTTTATAAGTTTTACCTTTTATTATTGATTTTGATTTCTGTACAAGTATGTAATATGTATGCAAAGCATATGAGTGAATGTAATTTTTATATTATACACAATTATCAAACCCAGATCAGACCGAATCGAACCGATTCATTGAATTAGAAAAATTATGATTCGTACCTCAAACTCATTCAGTTCACTAATCAGATCAATTGGAGTGTAAAAAACACTAAAATATCCTTAAAACCCTTTTAACAAGATTTTTTTACTTCAGGAAAAAAAAAGAAATATTGACATTATTTTATTTTAATTTCATTTAATTTTTATAATTTTTTATTTCATTTATTAAAGAAAAAATTGTACATTAAATATCTATTTCAAATGCAATTAAAAAATAAAAATGTAGATTCTAAACTAGTATTACTTACTGATTAGACCATTTGACCCTTAAAAAGGATTTGAATGCTCTTAGTATTTTATTAACTATCAAGCACATTTAAATTTTTAACCGAACATAAGTCTTTTTATAATGATAAAAGAAAAGACGATTCTATTATAGTTATTGCTATTTCATCCCTTTAATATGTCTATTTCATTATTATCATTAACTTTCACTATATTATAAATTTATTTTTATAATATTGTTCATATATTTTATATTTTTAATATATATAATTTGGCTAGTTGACCCACTTATACAACCAGTGGCCTAAGGACCCGAATCTTGACTAGGTTAATGTTCTATCCAATCTTGACCCACTTATGTTTTTATCATCCAAGTCTTTGAGAGTAAACATATTCACTTTGTTCGATAAGCATATTAATTCTTAGTCATTTATTGCACTTGTCTAGCAAGTCTATGTGAATCATGGAGCCATCATGTTAGAGTTTGATTCTAATTCTAATGAAGGCTTAGTAGCAAGGTCGAGGGCATGATCGACAAAAGCCCATCTAATGCTTAATCAAAGATGGTATCAAGGATTAGAAATGGTTTGAGAGATCAGGCTAAGCCAACGTACTTGAAGCCCTTTTATAAATGATTCCAATAACTATCAACACTTTGTCACACGAAATAGTTATTTCGTAAGATAGTTTCATAGAATCATCGAAGATTATGGAATGTTGAGTCATTGAGTATTACCCCAATTATGGAGGGTTACTCAAAATATTGAGTCATTGACCTAATTAATCTACATGTCAAGCTAGCGATCGACGACGATATAGAGTTTTGAGCGTTCAAATGTCAAATCTCTTATATCAAGTATCAACCTCCTTTGTGCTTGGAGACATACAAGGTGTTGGGAGATAATGTCTTTACAATATAACTCATTATGTAATAGAAGTGCTTCATGCCCTAGTTGGGCCACGTCAAGATCAGGGATGCTTCATTGTTAGATTTAGTTGCGTTATGGGTTCAAAACTCTTCATGTACATGGAAGATTCAGGATGCTTCAAGACCAAATATGATTAGTCATAAGTTTAAGATGCTTTATGGCCAAATTCGATCATGTTAAGAATTTGAGATGCTTCATAATTGAATTCAGTTACATAGTAAATTTGGGATACTCAAGTGGCCAGATTCGATCACATCGAGGATTCAACATATGTCACGGCATGGCCAGCGTCATGGATTCAAGATGTTTGATGATCAAATTTGATTGCATCAAATATTTGAGATGCTTCATGGTTAGATTTGTTCATGTTAAAGATTCTTGTCGTTTTGCTATCATTAGTTATCGTAAGAGCCTCTGATCTTCTTTGATTATATCACTGCATCTAATTTGATATCAATCCTCTGATACATAATCTTCTGTGTCCAATCAATCAGTGGCCTCGAGCAAGGCAAGGATGAAGCTGTGAAGGCCAACGATGTTCGAGCCTGTTTGAACTTTGGAACCTTATTCTGAACCCACTTCTAGCTCGAGGCCTCGAAAATGTCTCTCTCTCATTCTTTCTCCTCGAGTTTGGACTATGACACGTCCGAGGGTGGATGTAAAACATTGTCTTATCAACATTCATTCATTTGCAACAGTGTCGTAGAATCTTCAGCTCAAGGGAGAGCTGTCTCAATAACGTTGCCCTAATGCACACCGGCCATGCAGCCTGACGATATATGTTCTCTCTTCAGCATCGCCTTCTCCAGCAAACTCTCCTTGCAAGGCCATGCAACGTGCCAATGTTCTTCTTGGGAAGCACTTCGACCTCGACTTCACTCTCTCTCCTGACCCTGAAGATTCCTACTCTTCTATCAAGACGAGGAAGGAACCGGTAGAGTGAGATGCTCAACACTGTGAGGAGTGGATCAAGCAGCATCAAATTTCCTCACTGAAATGCATGTTCATGGAGTCTGAACTTTAGCACCGGGATGGCACACACATCAGTATCAGTCACCTTCTGAGTAGGTCAGGAAGGAAACGCCTGCCATCAAATGATCAAAACCCTAATGTTTTGGTGTATCTCCAAAGCGTTTGTGGCAGTAGCAAATGATCGACACTTGGCTAAAAATATACAGCAAGGTTTTTGAGGGTTAAACAAAGGAGAAGCACTCCTCCTTATTTGCACCACGCATCCTGGTTCTTAGCACACTGTGGTCTTCCTCCATCTTTAATGCATACTATCATGAGCAATCAGCCTTCAGTGTTTAGCAGAGTGACTGCTAATGATGATATGCACGTCGACTGCAGAGCCCTCAAGCATGCCGAGAACTCATGGTGGCCATCAGAAGGCTCCATGGAGAGTTGGAACCCAGTAATCTGCCCCGTTATCGCTTCCCACATCCAAGAAGAAGGAGACTGGAACGAGACAAAGTCCTCTACTCCTCAGGTCCTTCTTCGGTTCACAATTGCCTTCCTGATGGTAGGAACAAAAGCAGGGAAAGCAATCACTCTTTTGGAATCAATCATTTCTTCGTATACATGATTTGATTCTGTAAATGATGATTTGAGGTTAACTAAGCAAAGTAAGTACCTGGTCAGGTCGTCCTCTTTTCTTGCTGCCATTTCCATTTAGCAGCTGCCCAAGGAAGACACAAGATTGGCATTAATGTCTTCCTTAATTGCTTCAGATAATAGATTATACAGGCAGGTTAAGATAACAGAGTTTATTTACATGACCAGCTTCTTCTGCAAATATACGCCTCCTTTCTCCTTGTGCCTAGAAAACCATGCTTCACCGATCAGTCCGAACTCGGTGACATCAATTCAGACATACAGAATCTTTGTCATGTGATGAAAGCCTACGTGACAATATTAGGTTTTGTGTATCCATCAATATCTTGCTAAGAGAGAAATGATATTATATCCTTTTAAGTGGTGTCATGGTTGCTGTAGAGAACGAAGTACAATTTCCATGGGACATTGCTAAGTGCATGTATTCAACATAAAAATGAGTCGTTAATCTATGCATGCATGGATGAATCGAGAATCAGCACATAGCTATCAGAAAGCTTATGTTCATGAATATATATATAGAGAGAGAAAAGGAAGCAGCTTGTAAGAAGTTTCTCACACACAAACCGTGTGCTACAACTGCTCATGGGATTATCCTTCTTCTATATATATATATATATATATATATATATATATATATATATATATATATATACAGAGAGAGAGAGAGAGATATATATATATATATATATATATATATATATATATATATATATATATATATGAACGAATAGTAGCTTTGGGAAGAGGGCAGAGTGGGGTTGGGAGTTGCAGTCACTCACAGGCTGCTTCATGTTCCCTGATCCACTGCTCAAGTACGGTGAGCTCAGAGCCTACACGAAAGAAAGGAATGGTTGAGAGTGAGAAAGAGAACCAGAGAGAATAATCTCTCATGTATACGCTGGAACACATGGCATTTCAAGACACCCATAACTCAAAGATGCTGTACACTGACAATGCTTCTTCTGCCACCTACTTTAACTGCGTGCTCTCAAACCTCCCCCATCCTTGGTTTCACTTTTCTAGAGAGAGAGAGAGAGAGAGAGAGAGAGAGAGGGAGAGGATAGACCTCAATTTGACTCTGGAGGAATCTGATGTAGCCGATGGCTTCTAGCAATACAGACGCAGTGTCAGTCTGAAAAAGGAGCTCATGTCAGGTATCCTTTTACTTGAACACCAAAGCAAAAGAAATGGAAAATATGTGTAGCTTTGCAGCTCAAAGTACTGCGAGAGCTTTCACAAACAAGAACGCTGCGCATACGCCCCCATATGTAGATTCGAAACAGGCGGTATGAGATAATGGCGATACCTTCCCGAAAGGAGAAACAATCTGGTGAAGTGCAGTTATTCTGTCCCCTAACTTCTCCTTCCTCACCTGAAAACGAGCAAGAAAACATGTTTTTTACCTTAACATGTCCAATTATTTCTTACATACACAAAGAATTAATTGGAGAGTTTGCTTTCCCCATGTCAGTAGAAATGTAGTAGTACCTTGAAAGTAGAATGAGCTGAGGAGGTTCCCTGAACCCTAGCTTTCTTGAGAACTACACCAGCTTCTGTGCTGTTGCACTTGAAAGTGGAAAAAGAAGAAACAATTACACGTTAGGAGCAGTATCTATCTATCTATCTATCTATCTATCTATCTATCCATCCATCCCAAAGAATTCTAACACTTAACACTTATATTGCTGCAGGACAGTCCCATGCAAAGCAAAGAATAACGAGTAAACGGAGATCAATTAAAGCTTCTAATTACAACCCGCAATTATTATCTCGGATGGAGCATGAAGAAAGAGTATCCAACATTTCACCTCGGGTGAGTTATCTGGTTGGTGATGCATTCTCTCGGACTTGTTCGAGAAGTCCAGCATGCTCCTGCCGAAACTCGCCGCGATGCAAGATTCAGGAGAGGAAGATGGGATAATTCGGCTCCATGGACTTTTAGATGCTTGGATCTCTTCGTTGCCACCGCTGTGGAGGTAACCATTTCCGGAGATTTCTTGCTTTATATCAGACATATGAGCGGGGGCTGTTGATGGGTACACTAGCCGATCTTCCCAGTTCTTCATCTTTCCAATCTGGGGAGGTGTCAGCCCATACTTCTCCTCTTCTGCCCTGGAAGATTTCCAGCAAACCAAAGTAAGCAAGATCCAGGAGAATTTGAGGTAATCAGTGCTTAGCTAGCAAGTGTTAGATGTGCATAAAATAGTAGAAGAACTGCAAGTCATGAGAGGGAAAGAAGACGAATTCTTTTGATACTCAAAAAGCTCAGCTCATCATACAATTCGAAAAACCCTATTGAGACTCTCTCTCTCTATGTTTTTCTCCAAAAAGAAAGGAAATCATATAAATAGAAGAACTGGAAATCATGAGAGGGAAAGACCCTATCGATACTCAACAAGCTCAGCTCATCACACAATTCGAAAAACCCTCTTGAGATTGAAAAGCTCTCTTTGTTTTTCTCCAAAAAGAAAGGAAATCATATAATTATTAGAGAGAGAGAGAGAGAGAGAGAGAGAGAGAGTTTACAGCAATAGCTGGCTCCATGATTCTGGTAGGTCTTGGCTACCATGAAAAGGGATCATTGGAAGTGTAGTGGAGGGTTGTGGGTACTGAGGGGAGACTGAAGGAGATGAAGAGGAAGAAGAGGAGGGTAGAAGAGGGAAGGTTTGCTCAGGAGGTGGCCTCATGCTGTTCAAGCTCCAACAGTTGGAGCTTCCTCCCACCATATGCTGCTGCACCAGAGAGTTCTGAAACAACCCTCTATTCATGCCTGAATGCTTTGGGCTCACACTTGCTTCTCTACCAGGCTCTCTCCTTCTGCAACCTCTCCTTGCAACCCCAAGTCAACCCTTGGAAGCTTTGCTTCATTTGCTTCTATGGATGAGGTCTGGAGAAGAAAGCAAAGGCCCCTTATTAGGAGGAATCTAATTACCTGTGTACATGAGGGATGGAAGAAGAAGTGTCCTGTTTTGTTTTGCTTCCTTTTTCTCAATCCTTCTTTAGTATTTTTGCTCACCTTTTATTTCACCCTCCTTTCTTTTTCTTCCTTGCTTTTGCTTTTATCATAAAGTGGGGCAAAAATTGGTGATGCAGATAATTCAGACCCAAAAAAAGGTGGCTTAAGGATGGGCCTTAGTGCCTATATTACCATTGGTTAGAGACACACAAGTGAATGTTGAACCTTTGTTACTTCACTCACCTAATGAGGTTGAGGTATTTTTGTGTGCAGAAGAAACTCTCATATTATTATTGTCTTTAAAGATATTCTTCCATCTCAAAAGGAAAAGGAAAATCAAAATATCAACCACCAATATAATATAAATTTTACGATATTCCTCGTCGATCTTTTAGAGAAAACTACATAATAATAATAATAATAATAATAATAATAATAATAATAATAATAATAATAATAATAATAATAATAATAATAATAATAAATAATAATAATAATATGAAAAGAAAAAAAAGAATTTTGAGCCTCTGATTCTGAATTCTCATCCATATCATGAAGAACATAGGAATTGTTTGGTAGCTAGTGAAGGGTACCAACAAAAGATGGATCCTGTGGATGGTAGTCCTGCTGTACTATAGTACTTGTTTCTAGCTATTATTACACTGCCAAAGTGACCACATATACAAATAATGAGCAACTTATTTATTGGTTTACTATTATAGTCATCCCAAGGACCACCTTATCCTTAGCCTCATAAAATTTGAGATCATTTTGTTAATTTTTCTACAAAACTTTAGGAAGAAGGAGAAGATAATAGTATAAAAAATTAGGAGTACTTTTGTAATTATTTAGATTGATCCAAAAGCACCTATTTATATTAATTAAAAGATATATTACAAGTTTTTTTAAAAAATAATAATAAAATATATCATATCCTAATCTATTTATTTAAATCTAAATTTTTTATCTTTTACTTTATCTAATCCTAACTATTTGAATTAATCTTAACACATATTACATGGTAACTTAAATACATTATAACTATACATATACTGTCATGTATAGTTATAGACCAACATGATTGAATAATTGAGACCAGGGAATCAAAAATAACCTAATTTTCCCAGCCATGGTTGAAACTGCATCATTTTAACCATGGTTCAGAAGTGTATATGCATCCATTAGCAGCACTAGGCAATGAAACTAAGGAGAAGTAGAGGTAACAACTGATGCAATGATGATGAGGAGATGTTAGCATGTTGTTATTGAGATGGTTATGGTGATAATGTAAGTCAGGACCACAGAACAAGAACATATTTCTCAGCTCCTTCTCATAGAAAGCCTTCCTCTATTTTACCTTGATCACATAATAACAAGCAAGTGAAATTTTGAATGGCCAAAGTCTATCCCCATTTTACTCCTCAGAATAGAGTTTAAGCAAGCATTGCATTATAATATTCCCAGCACCACCTGCAGTGATGCAGTAGTCCAGCAAATTCCCTTGATTTGGGTATGCTTCCTATCATTCCCTTGGCTGCATAGAATAAGTCCTTAAATGCAGAGAGAGAGAGAGAGAGAGAGAGAGAGAGAGAGAGAGAGAGAGAGAGAGAGAGAGAGAGAGAGATAGTGGACTTTAAGGAGGAAAGACTAATGGTTTCTATGCACAGTACCATATTCAGCATCTTTGTCCTCTCCATGGGGCACTTTTCAATTCACATACTCTTCCTTTTAGCTCTTACTTGGAAGCAGCACTCCTCTTGCTTGTCTTCATCTGTTCATGCCAATATTCCTTTCCTCTCTCTTGCTTTCTTCTGCTTCTTTTGGTGAGCTGCAAGGGTTCCAATCACAGATTTTGAGCTGCAAAGTCATTGCTGGGGAATTGAACCTGAAAAAAATTCCTGCAAGATACAAGAGTTACAACCTGAAAAGTAAAAGATGTGCCCCCATGGGTGCTGGAAATAAAACACTACTTTTCCTTTGGAGTTACCCATTCATGCATCTTGGATTCATGCATGCACATGTTTTGCATGTGGAGATATGGACCCTCTTGCATGATACTAGCAACAAAGGAAAAGATAAGTTTTGAAGTTTGATTTGACAATCCAACAAGACTGGCAATGAGTCAATTCAGTTCATATTGAGTTCAATACCACAACATCATCATCATCATCATCATCATCATGTAGGTCTCTAATTATATTCATGTTGTTTACATGGATCTTATGATTTTTTGGCTTTTGTTTGTGTGGAGAATGGAGAACTTAAATCTAGCTCTCCTCCTAATTAATTCCTAATTTGAGTTTCTAAATGCTGCTTAGCTCATTATGAATTGAAATGCACATAAAAAAGTTTCAATTATTAACCCTTAATCCTCATATTTACCCTCTAAGACTTGCCTACAACAATGTAACTATTTAATAAGGGAAATACAATAGGTTATGCTAATTGAATGCACATATGCACTGCACTATGCCCAATCCACATAACTGACCCATTAATAACATCATCAACCACTTAACAAAATCCAATTATAAAATATCATGTCATTATGAAATTAGGACTGCTTCCATCGAATGTAGAATAAGTAATTACTTATTATTAATTTAATTCATTATTGTGTGATTCTCTACAGTGAAGGATCCAAATCTTTTTCCTTTTTGGAGGAAGCAACACATATATTTGTTTTGCTATAATGCTTGCACTCACTAAATCTAAATTAATGCCTATATTTGTATCAAGCTAACTATATGGCTGTGATGGTATTAAGAAAACTTGATCAATAATATAGATTATGGTGTACCAATAATACTAGTGAGGGGCACATTAAAAAAGAGTAATATTGGAAAGCATGCAGTGATGAATAATTGTGGCCTAAATGGAATTTTTGCTGAGGTAATATTCTTTTTTTATGATGGTAAAAGAAGATTCACTAAAAATATTTCTAGTCTCAAACAGATCCCAAGATCAGCATGACTGTATAATTAATCAAGATTAGCATACATGAAATTAGACAATCTTGATCTACAATTTTTACTATACATGCATCACCTGATCACTCTTGCAAACCATGATAGAATGAGATTATTATTTTAGTTCATATGAGTATGTTCAATTTGTCTTCTTCCAAGATTGATTTCCAGCACCAAGGGGACTTGGGAGGATGAGGAAGATGGAGAGGATTAATGAAAGCTGCAATGCTCCTCTGGAAGGAGCTCGAGAACAGTAACTCCCATGTCGATGCACGTGTAAACGAGCATAAAGTGCATGAGAAAAGCCATGATGAAAGGAAGAGAGGAACAAAGCAGGAAAAGGGACAATGGCGGGGTCCCGCGTGCCTGCCTGGGTTGAAGGAAGAGGAGGAAGGAGAGAAAGGAACACTGGCTATCGAATGGTGTCAACGCTGACCTGACCCTATCGACACACCTCGTCACCTCTGTGTGCGTTCTTCTTCTTATTATGAAACGCCAACACATGTCCTCATGATCACTCCCATCTCCCCCCTTCTCTTCTTCCTGCGTCATGCACGTATCATACCCGAGTCATTTATCACCCATCGGTTCCTGCTGATACCATCCTACACTGCAACATTAAGGAGGGGTGTTTAATGTATTCGAGGAGGGAGTACGAAGCATCGCTTTATATAATCCTTTTTCCGGGTATAATTGCTTTATTGATCATGATGACATGCCTTGAAAGATGTGATTCTGATGCTGCTTTTTATTAGGTTTCTACCCCCCACAAAAGCACATCCCTTATCGACAACCTACATGTATTATATTCTATAAACTGAAGTCTCAACACAAATTAGAGTGAGAGAGAGACAAGAGAGAGAGAGAGAGAGAGAATTGCACTGGCTGGCCGACAAGCACTTTGTTCTTTAGCACTCGAGAACTACTTGGCCTTAAAGCATCAACTATCCCATTATGTATCGTCTTTCATCCCTTTTTCCCGGTATCTCTAACATTGAATACTGTTGTATGCTTCTCCTTGCTAGTCTATGGCTATATATGTATAATAATTGTGATGAATGTATTCAACAGACCTATGAGACTAACAGCAAGCATTGGATCATGAGCTGACTTGCATGCTTACAACTTTGCTTAGAACCAATTCTGACATGATTGCTAATGATCATGACACGCAAGTCCTCGCTGCAAGGATGAAAAGAAATCATATCAAACTCATCGCTTATTGTGGTTGAACTTGTGATCATTTCGTATCAGTCAGTGGGTGCAGAACATAGCCAGGGTTCAGCTTCTTTCTGGTACAGGATTCTGCATGGATCTTGATGATGTCCATAATGGTCGTACAAACATGATACTGCTCCACCAAATATCTTCTTCTTCTTGGATTTCTTTTTTCCTTTCCTTTTCTTCTTTTACCTGTAGACATCATCGCCTGCTGGGGTGAAGGATACGCATGCAAAGCGACTGCAGAAAGGACACGGTACTATCTGTCATCTGCATATATGGATGGCAGAGAGCAGAACAAAACTGCAATAAGGGTCGAAGCTTGGCAAGGAGGAGGAGGAGGAGGAGGACATGGTTGGCGACTTGTGTGGAGCAAGAGAATGTATGTTTTGCAGCAGGTTGGCTCCACCGGTCTGCCATGTTTGCTGAAAGAGATGCACGAGGGGCATGTGATGGGACACGGTGGTTTTAACATATTCTGGATGGCGAATTCCCATGGCCACACATTTCCATCGATGATGCACACATTCTTGGGCTGCCGATTGGTTGCATTTGGATGACAAGGAGGCCATCTTGTTTGAAGTCCATCTGCCACATCACAGCCACTGATCCGTTCGGAAGGAAGAGGATGCAAAACTCGATGATCGGGCTCGTATTTACGGATTACAATTAATGCCTATGGAACATCCGGTGGGTACGAATGACTGTATCCTTCCCTTTATAAACCATGAATGGAGATTCTATCTATTTTTGGTGAACCTCTTGGAGAATAATAGCACCTCGTTTTGTTTCGACCAATAGTTGGGAACCCCACCTTCAGTGACTAATCGATCACCTTAAAAGATCACAACCATAGATAAACAAAAGAATGCACCATGCTGAATCACCTTAAAGATCGATCAACCTTTGTATCTGTTCCACATAAATGATTACAAAGTCTCAAATTACATTCGAGGATCCAACTAACCCATCGCTATTACACAACTCAAATACCATGTTCTTCCCCAAATCAAATTGGTACAACACTAGTATCGTTCAATGTCAAAAAATCCAAGTATCAACTCCATGAAATAAAACAGAACCATTGGATATAGCTTAATACAACAGACCACTAAACTCGGATGCAAAAGCTTCCAACTTAATCTGCCCACTTGACCATTTTGTTTAATCGGTCATGCTAACACCAGAGTTCTCCACATCAATTTCACCCATTCATGTATCTATCTCTTCCTCACTACCGTCATCACCGTCGACCTCCGTGTTAGCGGACTGTAGTTTTGCCATATGTTCAGCAAGTAGCTTATCATCTCGTTCGCTCACCTGCAACAGCATCCAAGATTAAGGCATAGCCAGATCATCCAATACAATTGCATCATCCACCAAAAAGGGAATTCCAAGGCTATTACAAGTGTTCTAAAAATGTTCAGAAAAGACCATTTTGTCGACAGCACTCAAAACTGTGATGCACAGACTGCAAAAACTTGGCAATCAACCAGAAGATTTCGACAAGAACCAGAGCAAGAAGCTCAATTAACAAAACCGCAATGTAACGCTTCTCCTTTGCAAAAGGGAAAGCAACAATAATACACCAAGAGAAGCATAATATAAAATATAACTTACAGCTCTTGGTGCCTCCTTCATAGTAAGTTTTCCCTTGTGTCGTTCTATCTCTTCAGTGCAAGCCTTAATTGCATTAGTCAGAATTGATATCCCTTGTTCCTACACAGGGCACAGACGTCGCAGTAAGAAGAATAAAAAATCAAGAACCATAATGATACCTGTTGACTCAAAATATACCTGATAAAACAAAAAATAATCATCACAATCTCTATAGCTCAAATCTCCAAGAATTAAATGAAGATTCATGAAGAGTCATTCTGCATTTGTAATAGATATAAGAGAAGAATTGAAGCATAAACAATGTTTATAATGAGTGATCAAATTGATGTCTTGTTGTTAAAAATAGTAATGAACACTGGAAGTACAAATATCAACAGACTCAGCAACAATATTACTGAAGTCTCAAAGCCCAAAAAGAAACAGAACACTCTACACAGTCATTTATCTTATTTGTGAGATTTAGGATAGCACTTCCTCTGAAAATCAGATGTCTGCTTGTAAATCGAAACAAAAATATTCACTCCCATTCCAGGAATAACTGAAGTGAGAGATCCTGGATCAATGGCAGTGACCCAAGAATAGTCAGAACTAGCAATAACAAGTCAGTACAAGTAACAGAACCCTTCACATCCTCAGACACATTTTGATGAAGAAATAGCTTTGTACAAGTTAAACATGAAACAAATAGATATTATATCTGCATAAAACATTTCCTATAGACATCCAATTTAAATGGTTTTATGTTACATTCAAGTACATCATACCATTACAAAACCCTAAGCTCCAGTATAGCACCATTGGTGATATTCTAACTATGGGTATGAAGTTATGCCATGACCGACAGTTTGATACTTCTTTTTTTTAACCTCTCTGTCTATGAAATCATGAACAGGAGAAAATTTCAGAAGACTTACTGATGAAAGTTCAACGAGGTTCTAATATGATGATGACAAGCACAGAACATCACATTTCAGAAGTTAGAATTTCTTGTTTATTTTAAAAAAATACAAATATTTCACTGCAAATTTGTATCCTAAGGTTAAATTAAGTATGAAATGAGAACCCTAAAAGAAAAAAACAGTCAAGCAATTGCACAAAACCACAGGGTTAATTGGATTATAAGGGGCCAGCCATTCCACAATACCGGCTCAATAAGTGATGTATGAGTTGACTCAAAACTTCAAGTGAAGTATTCAAGTCTTCATAAAATTTGGACAAATTATTGTAACAGTATATAGTAAAGAATGTGGATAGCTAAGCAATTCAACAGCATTCTAAAGTTTAGTTACACCAGTGTTTGGTTAGTTGATAAATATCGAAAGATGTGTATAAGTCCAAACAGCATTCTAATCCATGATTTGAGATAGATGACATGTAGGGTTATTTCATTCACATGGTGGACCGTGATCCAATAGCCTGTTTGTCAATTATTACATTAGCTGAGATATCTTGGTCTTGCTAGGCTATATTATATGCATTTGATTGGTCTCGTACTATCAGTCCTCATGCTTGTAAGAAGCTATACACAGGGGAAACACCACAGGTCGCAACTTATGTTATCTTCCAAATATTTCGAGTACCTTATTATGTAACTCGTGATATTGCCTTTCCTTATATGATACTTGAATACGATATTCAATCTCAAGGAACTAGATCAGGTACGTTTCTATCCTGATGGCTTGAAAGGGCTTCGCTGCTGGAGTAACAAAAAAGATATCTGTGCTACACATTATAAGTTATGTAGAAGATTATTCGAGTTAGATAAAATGGAATAACAAAATCTTGTTTACCTTATCGAGAGTCTGAGTAGTGAGAACATAGAGTGGAGGGGCAATTAGCTTGATCTTCACGGGACAGTCATCATTTCCTGCAGCTTCACCTTTCCTCATAGCTTCCTGTGAGGCAATGGTTCAAATATAACCTACATCATTACATGCTTCATTTTACAGCACAAAAAATCCTCTGCATAGTAGCATCAAGAATTCCAATAAAAAAATGTATGTCAGATCAATTGAAAAAAACAGAAGAAAGAGATTTGGCTAAAGTCAGGCATCAGTACCTTAATGTGAAGAACTCCATCGAACTGGAAGCATTTCATCTCTATATCAGCACGTATCTCCAGTGGCTGCGGTGTCATCCTTCTCCTAATATTCCTGACCAAAGCATCTTTCACCTCAGGCGTCACCGCACGTACCACCTTAGTCACCTGCGGTTATCCTGATCAAGAAACACAACTATACAAGTCACAGTAACAAGTTCAACAACTACAAGACCAAGAAAAGGACCTCCTGCCCATCTGGTCCAACTTCCTTCGCTTCTCGAGTCAGGGCATCAAGAACTGAGTCCGGATCCGTCACAATTATTTTGAATGCCTTAAGGGAAACATTTACAAATCGAATCTTTATTGGTTAAGTGGCGAAATCAACAAAGAACGAACTGAATTGCCTGCGTTGCTGAGTGATACCTCGAAAGCGTGGCCGTACTTGCGATAGAGGGGCCACCCGATGTGGATGTAGAGCTCCTCGAGGTCAATGTCCAGGGTCTCCGCGACATGGCGCATGATGGAGTGGACGAGCTTGCTCTTGTTGTACCGCTCATCGCAGGCCTGAATATCCTCCACGGAGACGCGGCGCTTGGAGAGGTCGATGTATCCCTTGTCGCGGTCGACGCGGAGGACCATGACGGGCTCCTGCCGGCCGACCTTGATGAGGGAGGAGACAGAACGGATGCGAAGGCGGGAGAGCTCGGAGAAGAGGATCATACCCTCGATGTTGTTGTACTCGAGGAGAGAGACGTAAGCGCCCATGTCCGCTATGTTCTTCACCTGGATCATCACAGCCATGTCCACCTCCGGGTACTTGGCCTCGTACATCCGGCACTCAAGGTTCGGCATCTTCGACGACTCCACGATCGAATCGAGAGTTAGGGTTCTTCTGATGGGATTAGGGTATGAAGGATTCGCGGAGAGCGAGAAATGTCGCAGGCGGAGGGGAAAACGAGGGCTTAGCGTTGGAGGCGTCGGGTTTATGGTTTGGTGATAACGGGAAGGAGGGCTAATTACGTATTACGCTCTTAGCATCGTATCTGGACATATCTATAATTATAGAAGATAAAAGATATATTAATTTTATTGATAAAAGATATAACACGTTAGTTTTATATTAATATTTTATTTATCCTAACACCATCAATTTATATATAAAAGATATCACACGTTATAATAAAATTATCGATTTTACTAATAATACGTATAGAATTACTAATTTTACTAATAATAAAATGATCATTTTAGGCATTATCATTTTTGCCATATGCCACAATGTCGTCGTATCACCGAGTAGGTCCATGCCCTATTGCCCTCCTACAATATAATCTTCATTTACTTCCCTAGTTGATATATATGCATATTCTCTCGTTCCCATCGACCATACATATGCATTAGTACAACATCTTCACCAACTTCCTCTCCCCTCCTCCATATCACCCCACCTCTAGGCAACCATGTCGAAAGCCTCTATAGTCCACGAGAACTGCACCTGCATGAACCTATGACACTTGTCATGCTATCAAGCCATGTCATGTAGGTGAACCCATGTGTTGGCTTTCATGTTGTAGGCTAGCATGGACCGTAACATATTATTTTCTCCCATCATGTAGGTGAATGCACATGAAGGAGTGTCGCAAGCTAGGCATGGGGGGCCTCACCGCACCAAACTTGAGACGCCACATCATGATGTCAACGTTGTCGGTGAATGCCCCCACCACCAGCTCCCTCCCAACGGTAGTCAGTTGGAAGGAGAGCATGCGATCGTGGAGAGATTGAGATTCAGTGGCAACAAGGTCCAGGTATCAATGGTCGACTTGAAGAGTAAGAGATAGAAAACTAGGGGAGGGGAGGCTAGAGAGAGTTGCTGTTGAGGAGAGATGGACTGGGATTGGACGAGGTCAACAACGAGCCAAGCGAGGCTGGTGGACTTTTTGAGACGGTGGAAGTAGAGCAACCCAAGGTGATATTGCCATTGGAAAAATTGATAATTCTGCACATGTTATCATATATCTTTCGTTTGTAAAGCTAACAAAATTATAGTAAATAGTATTAAATATTTTATTTTCATAATTATAAAGATGTCAATATAAAATTTCTAAGTCTATGAATCAAAATGTTAAGAGGGTTTAACTACAAGGGATAATCTATAATTAAATTGAAGAAATATACCTCGAGAGTAAGCTCAAAGGTATTATAAATCAAGCCCAAGTTTGAATTGGACTATATTTATAATTGTGACGGTAAATATAAGGGTGATTTTCTTAAAAAATATCCTTATTTTAGATATTTCCTAAATAATTATCTCATTTATTTTTTTAAACTATACCCTCTAATATAGAAAATACTAAAATTATCCTTCTCCACTGTCGTCCACTCGTTGTCATCGGACGGTGTCCACCAATCGCTAAATACCTTTATTTTGGATATTTTTCTAAATAATTATCTCATTTTAATTTGTTTAAACTATACCCAATAATCTAAAAAATATCAAAACTATCATTTTTCTATCGCTGTCCACTCGTTGCCATCATCCCTTGTCGTCTATCGTCTAATCGTTGTCAAGGTGGATGATGAGTGACAAGGGACGATAATAGGTGAACATCGAGTGGTAGCCGAGATGGGTGAGGGACAGAAGAGTTATAGAGAAGGACGATTTTGATATTTTATAGATTAAGTGGTATAGTTTGAAAAAAAATCAAAATGAGAGTAATTATTTAAGAAATACCTAACAGTATTTTCTAGGAAAAATCACTAGCTATTTATGGATGTCTATTAATCTTTTTTATATTATTATAATTTAGATAATCATATTAATAGAAAGATTACCTTGTATATTGTTTTCAATGTGCACGTCCTCATTGTGCATAGGTAATGGGTAATTGAGCAATTACCTTGAATATTTTTTGACTCAGCTTTTCTTTTACGTTGCAAGAGTTCAATATGTCTTAGATAACGTAATAGGACTGTCAATTGCAAGAGTTCAATATTTTTTTATGTTTTTACCAGTTAATTAATCTTTCTTTTGGGATAAGAAATTGTATTGGCATTTTATTTGAAGTTTTTATTATTTCAATTAGACAATAAGGATACATGGGTTTTTTTAAAGAAGTCTTCTTGGTGTCATAGTTCCAACTACTTTACAAAGTTTTGATTATATTCAAATTACTTAGGAGGAGTTAACTAAGATTCAAGATTTTTTTATGTATTAAGATTAGAGATCTAACTAAAGAAATGAGTCATTAATGAAATAGAATTTATTTTTATTTATAGGTCATGTATTACAAAGTCTTGGATTTGAGTTTAAGTTAGTCGAGAAGTAATATTCTTTATATTTAATTTTTAAATAGTAATTTTTTTATTTTCATCATAAATGTAGATAATGAATGTCAAATTATGTTAATCTTTATGTCAATCTTTTACTATGTTATTTACTGGTTGAACTCTTGATTTTTTTTGGATTTATAAATATCCTCTCTCTCTCTCTCTCACATTAATCTTATCTTTTATTAGGTTTTTGTGTAGGAAACTTGTAGGAAGAATCAGAATGAGTTTGTTTTATTGGGAAGAAAAGGCTTCACATTTGATGTTCTTTTAGGCAACTGACAAAACCAATGATGTTACTCTCAGGGCCTCTCCCTTGAAGATTAAATCGAGGTATGCCAAATATATGTTAAGTGATAGAAATCTAAGAGGGTGGGATCATGACATAGCATTCATGAAGATGCATCAATTTATCTAATTAGTAATGAGAATAATAATTTATCTAATTAGTTTATTATAATTCAGAGATTACTCCTTTGATGCTTTTTTAAACGGTATAGAAAGATTTTACTCTATTTATATAGAGTGAAATAAAGTTGTTAGTTAGGTAGATGACAAGAAAAATATTGGCACCAATAAATATAGGACACGTGATAACATAATTAGATATAATAGGAAAAATATTCATACTAATATATATATATATATATATATATATATATATATAATATGTCCGTACCTCATAATATTTATTCATATTAAATTTATTATAAAAGGTACCATGATAATAAAGGTCTTTAATCAGATGACTCTATCAAACCGCATCGAGAACTACGATGATATTTATATATTATGTACATGCAATACAGAAGTCATCAATATTTTTTCATCATTAACTAAGTAAAAATATAGGCCGTTTGTGCTTTGTCCATATTTTGGCGCAGTAATATAGTTTCTTTTTTTTTTTTGTTTCTTAGGAAAAAAAATTGAATGTTTTATTTTATGTTTATATTAGAATTTTAAATACATGATATTTTAGAAAAATACAAGGATATATATGCAAAAACTCCTTTCAAATATCACCGGCGATCCGTTATAAGATCAAAAAAATCCGTTGAGACGCACAACCCAATCACCCTCGTTTCCATCGCCTCTGGCGATCTCGGCGTCGATCCCAACCGACCTCGATGGTGAGGTCCGTCTCTCCTCTTCCATTTGAATCTGCGTCCGTCTCCTCGACCCTCCTCGGACGATCGCGGCCAACTACCTTGTCCCTTCCGTCTCCGGCACCAAGAACCGCCTCCCTCACCTCCTACCGCCTCCAGAGTGGAGTCAACTGTGGGGATTCGGGATCTGTTATCCCCGGATCGGTATTCATAGCATTTCACTACGATCACTGCTGGCACATGGCGGTACACTGATCCCTCCCGACATGGTCACTTGTGAGGGATCGCCCTGTAGGAACTTTATATCCATCCCCACCCCACCCGCCCCCCCCCCCGCCTTTGCATTTGGAACAGATCGAATCGCGTTATACATCGGGAAGATCCGGCCGTGGCGGCCATGATAGCTAGGGCTTGGCTGGGGTTTGTGATCGTCCACCTCATCTTCTCGACTCTTTTCACTGCGCTCTACGAGGATAAGTCCTGGTGACGGATTGGTTTGTAGATTTTCTTTTATATAACTTCTTTTCCCGTCGTCATGCGTATTTCCTTCTTTTATATAACTTCCAATATGTTGTCAAGGTTTCTTCTACTTCTTTTGAATTCTTCCTCATTAAAGCAATCAAACATGTACTTTGAATCTCGTCCCTTTTGTTATGCAATCATACCATAGTTTCGTAAATCTCTCGGTTCTCGATGTGTTATTAGTTTGACCTTAATATCTATATGCTAAATTTTGCAAATGAAATAGATGATGTTTATCAAGTATTTTCTGGAGCTAGAATTTTCTGATATCGGGATGATTACTAACAATATTTTAGAACATTTGAGAATTACCATCAGTTAGGATGGGTTCTTCGTAGTCATGTAAAGTTGCAAATTTTAGATGATAAATCAAGGAAATGAAAATTGCATGCAATTGAGCACAACATCTAGGTAATGAGATTTTGATCATGCACTTTATCATCTAAGAGGTTGAGCTGAATACTGTAGAAACTATAGTTTTTATTTTGTATCCATATGTTGGTTCTTACATGTATGTCGTTTATTCTTTTAGGTTTTACATGGTTATTGGTGGTAATGATTTCAGTATTTCTGCTACAAATATTCTTGTTGAAATTAGAGAGGCACTAACCTTTTCGTACTTGTACTTCTCTTTTTCAGTCTGTTATAATATTAAATTAATTAGATATAATTAGGTTTCTTTCTTCACATCAAATTATTTTGAATCTTAAAAGAGCAGAAACTAATTGTAAAAGAAACCCTTATGAGGGAGAACGAGTAGTGTAGTCAAACTTTTTTTTGCCCTTGATCTAACCCTGTGCTTTTGGGGCTTATAATTCCAATCATAAATCACATTTGTTTTCTTGGCAAGAGTGCATGTTCTTCTTTCAGTCAAAGTCATTCAGCATCTAGATTGCATATGTTCAATCTGATGGAGTATAGTCAAAATCCTTTTAAATTAGCCAACCATATTTTAATAACATAAGATGATTTAGTTAATATTTTAGGGGCTCAAATGACCATTCTTGTTAAAATGTATAATTATTTATTGAAGTTGAAAGACATTTATATGGCATGATGTAGTTTATTAAAAGCAACTTTTCTTCATGACACTCATAACATTGAAACTGTAAACCAAATGGGACCACTAATATCTCCATTTTGAATGTCAGCCTGGATTGGCTCTCTACGCTGCCCAAAAGTATCCAGTTTGGTTTGGCTTATGTATAAGATGTAGGTAATCCTTTTAAACAGTACCTCCTTGTTTTGTTGAACTTTGACCATCAAGTCAAAATGTGAACAGTCTATCTTATTTCTCCTGATGTTAGTAAAATACACCGATTTGTTTTAGATCAGTAAAACCATTGGTTCTTGAATGTCAGCCTGGATTGGCTCTCTACGCTGCCCAAAATTATCCAGTTAGGTTTGGCTTATATATAAGATGTAGGTAATCCTTTTAAACAGTACCCCCTTGTTTTGTTGAACTTTGACCATCAAGTCAAAATGTGAACAGTCTACTTATTTCTCCTGATGTTAGTAAAATACACCGATTTGTTTTAGATCAGTAAAACCATTGGTTCTTGAATGTCAGCCTGGATTGGCTCTCTACGCTGCCCAAAAGTATCCAGTTTGGTTTGGCTTATGTATAAGATGTAGGTAATCCTTTTAAACAGTACCTCCTTGTTTTGTTGAACTTTGACCATCAAGTCAAAATGTGAACAGTCTATCTTATTTCTCCTGATGTTAGTAAAATACACCGATTTGTTTTAGATCAGTAAAACCATTGGTTCTTGAATGTCAGCCTGGATTGGCTCTCTACGCTGCCCAAAAGTATCCAGTTTGGTTTGGCTTATGTATAAGATGTAGGTAATCCTTTTAAACAGTACCCCCTTGTTTTGTTGAACTTTGACCATCAAGTCAAAATGTGAACAGTCTATCTTATTTCTCCTGATGTTAGTAAAATACACCGATTTGTTTTAGATCAGTAAAACCATTGGTTCTTGAATGTCAGCCTGGATTGGCTCTCTACGCTGCCCAAAAGTATCCAGTTTGGTTTGGCTTATGTATAAGATGTAGGTAATCCTTTTAAACAGTACCTCCTTGTTTTGTTGAACTTTGACCATCAAGTCAAAATGTGAACAGTCTATCTTATTTCTCCTGATGTTAGTAAAATACACCGATTTGTTTTAGATCAGTAAAACCATTGGTTCTTGAATGTCAGCCTGGATTGGCTCTCTACGCTGCCCAAAAGTATCCAGTTTGGTTTGGCTTATGTATAAGATGTAGGTAATCCTTTTAAACAGTACCTCCTTGTTTTGTTGAACTTTGACCATCAAGTCAAAATGTGAACAGTCTATCTTATTTCTCCTGATGTTAGTAAAATACACCGATTTGTTTTAGATCAGTAAAACCATTGGTTCTTGAATGTCAGCCTGGATTGGCTCTCTACGCTGCCCAAAAGTATCCAGTTTGGTTTGGCTTATGTATAAGATGTAGGTAATCCTTTTAAACAGTACCTTGTTTTGTTGAACTTTGACCATCAAGTCAAAATGTGAACAGTCTATCTTATTTCTCCTGATGTTAATAAACTACACCGATTCGATTTGTTTTAGATCAGTAAAACCATTGGTTCTTGAGTATGGTACTCGTCTCTATTGGAGGGCTCACATGGTTTGAGATTTTCTTGGGTCATGTGCTGTAGCAAATTAGCCAAAAACATTTTTCCGTGCATTATGTTTATTCTCAAAAAGCTTGTGCCACGTTTTGTAGGATTGACCTATTCTAATTGTGGATCGAATCACCCAACTGATATTGAAACCCTTGGGAAATTGTGGAACCAGTTGGACTTGGCAGAGTTAATCAAACTTGATTAATTTTTAGCTGATTCTAATTGATTTTGACAAATTGTCATTGGTATTAATGAGCTTTGGCTACTCTTAATCTCTATCATTACTGATTCTTTGTGGCTCAATCAATGTTTGACGGGTTTCTTTGCTCCTGGACTATAGCGAACTTTTGGTCAATCATGGACATTTTGAATTGATTTCATGAAATCTGATATGACAATATGATTCTGTTGGTGCATATTAATCTCAATTCCATCTATCACCATTCTTGAACTGATCTCGATCTCATGAACTTTGGTCAAGTATCATCATTTTTGAATGGTTGCCTTCATCTTTTAACCTCTAGATGTAGCTATTGATGCTAACTTCTGTGTATTTCTGTTATGATTTGTGCATTTGTTTCTTAATTTATTAGTACACCATTTTTACCTTCTGAAGATGCATCCAAGCTCATATTATCTTCTCATTTCTTTTATCAACTTTGATACCTTCCAACTAGAAGTTCCAAATGAGAGGGAAGACCTCCATTTTCCCTATCTACCTATTGATGTTTTAGTCTATCATTTATTAAGCTATGTGCCCCCTCCAGCCTGTGTAAATTCTGGCTGTTTCTCTGAATAAGAGGCATGTGATGAACTTACTGGAGCGGTTCAAAAGGACACCTTTATGATGTTTTAAAGGGGTGATAATTGGAATTTAAGTTGGTCAAATATATGACCATGGCATAGCCATGGATTATTGTATGTACATATGCATGCTATATCATCGTGCCTTTGCAAATTAAGATGTACCCATGTGTCATAGCTAAGTTGTGCATCTACTATGTATTTATGTATGCATATCAGAAAGATGTCAAACTATTTATTCATTTTTTCTCATCTGGAGATTTCATATATACATGTATATATACATGTGTTAGGGTGGACCTTGGTACAGCACTAAGCTTGCTCCTTTTCAACCTTGTGGCCAATTTTTGAGTCTCAAAAATAGCCTCTCTAAGGTAGAGGGAAAGCTGCATATATGGAGAAATATATATGCATATACATGTATATAATATAGTATAATATAATATAAGAATACTTAAATTAATAAATTTAGGCAAAGACTCCAAGCAACTCTTTGTATAAGATTGTGGGTAATATTGCTTGACCTGGTGACCTTGTTGGCGGTTGTGCTGTTGTAATCATAATGTCTATGACTTAGGAATATCCTTTGAGCTAAATTTCCTGTCCTCTGTTCTCCCAGACTTTGAGCGTGCTATTATTTAGTTCAGTGGATGATTTGTATACTGTAGTTATATTAGTCAAGTGGATGATCTTCTTATTGTGGCTATATTTTGAATAGATTAAGCTGCCCAATCTCAATACACAGGCTAAAACAGGGAGAAAACATGTTGTAGCACCTATGGAAGAGAATGTCATTCCTTCTCTTGATCTCCATGCGGATGATAGCTGTGAGTTTGGACTCATATATTCTGTTATCGTATTAATTATCAAGTCTCTGCTTATTAATGTTCAGAGTATGATACTATGAGTAAAATAGGAAACCTTGTTTGTATAATTAGAAACTCCAATTGTGTAAGTATTGGAATATTTGGGGTTTCCTTTTCTCTTCTTGAGAATTGAAATAACTTTTTAGTTGGCTTACTTCATGCAGCTTGGAGGCATGTTCTTGGAAAAAATGGCCATCTCAATCAAGTTGACACTGCTCTTTTGAAGTGTAATTTTCTCTAGTACTTTGTAGATGTAGTTAACTTTTTGGGGCATTAGCCTATGATTTCCAATCTTTGAGTAGGTTATCCCTGTCACCTTGATCTTTTATTTGTATGCTTTTAGCTAATATGTTCTATATTGGAACTAGTGTGATTTTCACTTTGTATGTTTTTACACATTCTTAATACCTTTTTTCATATCTATATCTTCTTTTCTTCTTAGAATTCCTTTCATGTTTACTGCTAAACATATGCAAAGTTTTTAGAACTAGGATCTTTATATAGTTACAATTAAGGAGTCAAGAATTCATTGCATGTGGCATGCGTAGTTGTTGGAATGTCACATGCTGCATGTTGTTCCATGCTGAATCTCAGTAGAGGCTGTTTTGCTGATGGTACAGATGAAAAAGGGAAGAAAACTGGAAACTAAAAAGAACGAATGAAGAAACAACAGATTTTTCTTTGCTTTGGAGGAATGCTGCATCATTCCCATAAATCTCTTGTGGCCATCATACATGACAGATGATTGTGAGCTTAACACTGAGGTGAATAGTGACTGTGAAAATAATTAGGCCATAAAAAGGGAAACCCAAAAGCATACCATCAAAGTCTGTTGTCAATCTAGCTGTGGCTTGATTCGGTTGATTCTAGTCTGGTTGGTTCCGTAGCGAACATTGATGGAACACGTTTCAGAGATTCTTCAACATGATGCAATATGGTGGGTTAAATCTCAATGAAATGTTACATGATACTTTGGTGGACGTGCCTGAAGCTTTTTATCGCTGATCGGAACGTAGTTGTCGCTCAAACATTTAAATGGTTGTTCTTCTCCAAGCAAATAATATTTTACGTATGTGAATTTGTGGTTTCTTTGCAATATTTCCTCTTTTGCATTGTGATCTCTTAATTTCTAGATTGAATGACCTGTCAATATGAACCTTTTGGTTGTGGTAATACTTTCTATGCAATTGGTTCCTAAATAGGAGGATGTAGCTCTGGCAACATATTCTACAAGATATATCTTTTGTCTGGCAGGTCTTTACTAATTATGGGAACTGCTCTCTGATAATTAGATTGCATTACCTGTTCCAATCATAATTTATGCAACTTAAGTCTATTTATGATATATATCTTCTCCAAACTTAGTGTTGTTTTAAAGTTTGGTGTCTATAGCTTTTCTCTTTTCATTTTGTTGCCTCTGATTTTATCATTGAAGTGTCTATGTTAGGTGATCTGGTTTGTGTAAGTATGTAAAATATTTTCTTAGGTAAAATGATATCCAGTGGTCTTGGATCTGAAGATCTAGTAGATTTCTAATATATTACAAAAGCACCTGAGTTAAGGTAGATGGTGTTCAACACAAGGAAGAAATTTCTGAGAATCATTATGATCGTATGTTAGTAATAGAAACATTTAGCATTTATTTTGTAATTTTAAATTTTTAGCTGCAAAGTTAACAAGTTTATTGTTGGACGTAGACATAAACAATGCATTATAAATATCACATATTTTAACAGTTGTGAATAAACACATAGCATGCATTTTGACAAAGTTCTTAGTTAAAAAGTTAATTTTATTTTTGGGTGTAGACATAAAAATGCATGATCAATATTGCATCTTTTTTACAATCATGAATAAGCACCACAAGACCAGCTCTCTAGATATACCATCTATGAAAATTCTGGAGTGGAAAAGTTGCATTTATATAATATTGTATACTCTTGATCCCTTGAATCTCTAGAAGTGCAAGGACCTGAATAGTAATCTCCATTAGATCACCTTTTTTAGATGAACAGTATGAAGCCCTTTAGTGGTGCTACTATGAAAAGATAAAATGGAACAAAGTACTAATTCTGGTTGGTATTGTGAATGAATAAAGCTATGATGACAAATGTCCAAGACACAGTCAACTTGGCTTGCTTAGTCAAGGCTGCTCAGTTTATTCAGCTAGTTTAACCAACCAACATTTACTGATGCAGAAGTTGCCAATCTCATGAAAAAGTGAATTATTGGACCTACCAGAAAGGGAATAAATCTGGATTTTGCGGGACCTTAAAAATTCTGTTAATGTGCTATGAGAATAGATTCAATTCTTCCTGATGAATTCCCACTCACATTATACTTATCTATAAGAATATGAAGATTCGGACTTTGATGGTTTGTATATATTCCAATGAATGAACAAGGTGCATCTGATAATCTAATGGCTTTTGTTGGGTAGTGGTCATTGGAGAATGCTTTTGCAATTTCAAGCATCCATGTATGAAAATTTTATTGTTGAACTTAATTGAGTATACTTCTATATGCTAATTGCAAGGAATATGTCCATCAGAACATTGCTAAATTTTTTCAAGAAGGATATTCTCATATTACTGGTCTTGGCACTTCACCATTATTTTGTTCCTCATTGTTTTGCTAATCCCACTCAACCATTTGGATTATGGAGTGGCGTAAGTTTACTTAAATTCATCAGTTTGGCAGTGGGCTTTAGATGAGTAGTGAAGAATTCTATTGAAGCCAAAGATATCGAAGGCAACAATGTTGATGGAAAGCAAGTTTGTTCCGAATTTGTGATTGAAAGAGGAAGCAGGAAAAGAGGGATGTACATATTATAAGTCGGTCGTGTCTCATTTCCACTAATCTTTATCCAGTCTGATGTTGACCTAGAATGCCAAAGTGATTTACCTTAGCAAAATTCCAGACAATTCGAAGTGTAGGTTTGAAAATAATCTTTCAGAATTACTGGCCTCAAATTAGTGGCTGTTGGTCATGTTACTTTAATACATAATTGTGTTATAGGTTTATGCAGCCCATTCCAAATAAGAAACTGATATGAGTAAAGTTTAATGTTTGAACCTACTTTACTCTAGTTAAGATGTGAATTTGAGATTTAGTAGGAGGACAATCAGTTTTGCTTTAGTAGTTACTTTAATCATATTAGTTGTGATTTATTTTACCGTTGGTTTAGAAGTCTAAATGAAGTATCCCCCAATCCTATCCTTGTATATATCCAGTAGCACCTTTAAAAAATCAGAAGGATTTCTAGAAGTATTTAGATTAATATAAAAGAAAGTTCAGCCGATAGGAGAAACAATAATTATCCAGTTGTGGGATCCTGGATGGTCAGGACAACATTTAAGCATTGTATCAATATCTAGGATGTCAATTATCAAGCCATACAACACTTGGATTCAATCAAAAAAGGTTTCTGGATGGTTGGTTGGCTCTTGTTAGTTCTAATTTCTTTCTTGTTTGTTTAACATTTTGGCTTCTGTCTTTAAAGATCTTGTCCTAATAACATCTCTTGTCTCTTCCATTCTAATTTCTTTTATTTGTTGCACTAATTATTACCCACTTAAGTGACTATTCCTGCATAGTAACAATCTATATTTAGATTAGATAGGTTCTGATTTATCAGGAAGGTTTTGTCATATAGATGAATCGGATACAGGTTTATGCTTTTGTAAGAATCTCTTTGTATTTTGCTGATATAAGAATCTTTGTTATAGTGCAAACTTTTATCAAGTGGAAGGCCTGAAAGATATTGTGACAACACATGCCAAATTGGAATTCACCCAAGCATGTTTTCTCTTTCAGTGTATATCTCTTCTTTACCGAGAGCTTATGATTCACCAAGAGCTTATGATTCGCTTACTGGAGATTTCAGCTGCGCACTTCTCACAATAATTTCACTAGTTGCCGCCATTTCTGTGACATGGGCCTCATCCGAGCAGGAGTATAGAGAGAAACAGAGGTAAAGACCCTAGACTTCCATGAGCCACTGAATCATCCACCATCTTCTTGGCCGTTCTCTTTTTCCATCTCTTTGGCTAATAAAATAGAGACTCCTGAAAATTCAGTGTTGGCATCTATTTGACAACAAAGACATGAACGGTTTCTATGTTTGCAGTCCTTGATATCAATGTCGGGATTATTAGATGACACTGTTGGTCCTCGCCAGACATGGCTACGAAACAGATTTTACATGCTAGAAATCCTAAGACTAAGACTGAGGTTTCTGAAGGTGACTTCCGTTTATCATCTTGTGTTGTTCAGCTTTTACAAACTAGGTGAAGCCCTTACTGGAGTGATGACTTACATCAGAGATCGCAGCCCTGCTAACAAGCGCTTCCAACTTCTTTTCATTTTGGTGGCTTGGTTCTTCAAGGTAGAGTTATTTTCATATGCTGTTATCAAGTGTTATAGCCTCAACTAACAAATTGCCTATAGTGCCTGTGCCAGGTCCAGTTTCTCTAGATGCCACCGGTTACCTGAAATTGAGATGCTAGATATCTGAAAGCGATAGGATGTACTGTGAGTGAAGGTTTCATATTTTTCATCCAATACTATCAGCTATGATGTTTTCGGAGTCTTCAGCTAGTGGCAGCGTAAAAGAAGAATTCACAGTTTCGCAATACCGAACAAAAGGTGACACACTTGACAAAAGATTGGGGCAAGCATGCTAATAATGGTAAATGATTTTTAAAGTATCGTTGGCCATCATCGAAAGCAAAGCACTTTGAGTCGAGCTGCACAATGCAAAGCCGGAGACGAGGGGTCATATCCTTTTTCTTACTTTGTTGAAGCTGTTGACTCTTTCTGGTGCCACAGTCTGACTTGCAATCAATGCAGCCCATTTGAAGGAACACCATGGAGGCCTACCACCACTTGCCTCACCCCTTAAGAGAAGCCATGTGATATGATGGTACTCCACCACTTGATTCAACTCCACTTTGCGGTCTGCACTTGAGCCCACCACTCAAGTAACAGAGGCCATGCACCATTTGAAGATGGTACAATCACTGTTGGGTGCAACGGGGATTACTGTAGACTCCATGTTGGAATAGTGAAGGTGGGTCTCACTGATTTGAACTCATTTTTATCTCCAACGAATCGAGAAGGCTATCTTCCTTCTGTCTGCAGATGGCAGTGCATTGAGAATCAATTTTTAAAGGGACTTCGTAACCTGCTGTCTCACACTAATCACAGGGATGCTCTACTATGGGAATACAAATTCATAAGTTGAAAGGCCAGAATACTCAAGGTAAAATTTGTTGGAGGTTTGGAGCATAGTATGATTTAGAAACTAAGATTACATTTGGCTGGGCCTTGCATCGAATTCAGTACAGTGCAGATGTTTAATACTAGATAGAAAATTCGGTAACATGACATGATTTTATCTCCTACCAGATCCCAGTTTTGGGGATATTGGTGGTAGAAGGGCTCGCATTCTTGCAGCATTGCTTCCATGCTTATCAGCACACAAAAAGTTATTGATGCTACTGTTGGTGACACTACTTAAAAGAGGAGTCTCTTGGTCCACCTTATCTCGTCAACCATAGGAGGCCAAGAAAATATCCAATCTTGGGTCCCAAAAGGGAACCCATTGCTACTGTGGAATGATTTCCAATTAGATCAGGAACTGCAAGAAAGAGGAGGCTGAGGGAGACTTCTAATCACTCTGTTACACAACCCACCAACAAAGGAGGTCCCCTTCCACCTACAATTCGACAACTACGTTGGTGCTCATTCTGTATCATGTAGCCCAAATCTTTCTCTGGATTCCACTGTGCCACCACCGGCAACTCGGTCCACGAGCACATCGTTCAAGTGACTGCCATCATGTTATCAATCTCAATTATTGGATCTGAAGTTGGCGCCGACGCAATAGATGCATGTAACGGAATCTTGAATTCCGTGGGGCTACCAGCTTTCCAAGGCATGTTCTTGTGATGCCTTCTTTTCTTTGGCAAAGTAGCATGCTCGATACTTTGGTCTAAGACCAATCAGATGAACATGAAGATTAGATGTGGGAAGTGAAAGCCAGTCCTAGTTTCAGATCCTCCTTATCTCAAGATGGTTCCAGAGTGATGCTTATTTATCAAATAATGTTGATCTATATGGAAGAAAGAAACCCCTCAACTAATGATTCTCTTGAGAGGCACTCGAAATTGCTGTTATTTGTCCAGCCATTAAGGTAATACTTATAACCTTCAGCAAGAAAACTATGTTAACTAAGAGTTATTTTTGGATGCTACAGTAAAAGGTTACTAGAAAGATGTGGGGTTTCACATTTTGGATTCCTTGTTCGTATAATAGAGCATGTACTCAAAAAGAATCTGGATAGAAAAAAGGTATGTTAAGGATAACTTTTTTTACTTATTACATAATCTTAATCCAGTTGAAAAAGTTAATTAATGCTAATATATGAGTCTTTGGAACAGAAAAAATGGCACATATGGTGTCCCATAACTTCAAATGTCTGACATGGTGCTCTGTTGATTGTAATATACTTTTTACAATGATTATTTCTTTTAGAAAAGTTTACAATGATGACTTTAGCTAATATACCAGAGCAGAACACCTGACACTAGATTCTGATATGATATTAACCCGGTTATAAATTATTGTAGGAGTCAGTAAAATAAAAGGATTCACTAGTCTTAGGGTGCATCACCTTCTCTGCCAAAGTTCCTTCAGTTACGATTGCTAAAAGATGGAGAATGATGCGGGGCTTATCTTGTGGGGCTAAGTGGATCCCGGTGCAGGGATGGTGGGGGACAAGGGTGGACCAAGGTTGAGGGGCAGAGAGCATCAAATGGGAACAAAAGGAGATGAGCATGTGTTGTGTTCTGGGGCCAAAGTTAGGAAAAAAAAAAAAGTCCCTACAGGACAGATAAAAACTGCTATAGGATTGTCCACTAACAAGGCTTTCGTTGTTCTGATCTGACTAATTTTATTGTAGGATTTAAGCTCAATACTACTGATATATCTTTCGTTTTCTTTTTCTTGGTAGAAGATGTCCCTTTATTATGGAGAAATATACATTATCTAGTCTGGTAGTAACATGATGATTAATGTTGGTATTTTCTTGTTTGTTAACTTACTGGATAGAAACACATTATGGAGGTTTAGACTTGTAGATTGGCTTAAGTGAATGCTACTGTAGGAGTTGGAAAACAAATGTTACTAAATATTTTAGCTAGATAATAATGGCAATGCAAACTGTTAACTTTTACTTGAAGCCATCATGTTTCTTGTTTGCCACTGTACCTGTTTCTAGGAGCTTGACAAGGAGTTTATCTTCATTACCTAATAATGTCTCTTGTGCCTTGTTCTTCACTTTTTTCTTATAGCTAATACCTGTTTGAGGATTTGAGATCTACTAGAAGATCCAAGCACCCACAAAAGTTTCAGCTGTTTATGAAACATGCCATGCTTAGACATCAACAGGGACCTGGTGAAATGATATATCATAGCACTACAATCTCAAGCACCCCTAGGAGAATTTTTCACTACAATCTCAAGCACCCACAAAAATTTCAGCTGTTTATGAAACATGCCATGCTTAGACATCAACAGGGACCTGGTGAAATGATATATCATAGCACTACAATCTCAAACACCCCTAGGAGAATTTTTCAGTACAATCAGCAGGCCCTCATTCCAATAATGTATCGCTTTGTGGACACACACCTACTAGTTTAGCGGGTCAATGGGAAATATTTATTAGCAAAGGGGACATTCTTATGCTTTAATCGAGGTTATGTTGGGTGTAAAGCTGCTTTTTGGCGACATAGATTGTAAATTAGTGCCCCTAACAAAAAAAGTTTGGATCTAGTGGCCTATAATATCATGATTTTGATCACTAATTTAAACAGTATGCAGTAGATCCAATAGTTCCCTTTCTTGTTGCTGCATATGGCTCTACTTGTGACATTATTTGAGTAGCTATTTTTTCTTTCTAAATGTTTGGGTACTTGGCATGCTGTCTGATTTGATGGCATGATGGTAAGAGTAACGTAAAACACTAGACATGCCATCGGTGGATCACACTGTTGAAATCTGAACCAATATTTACCATTGGTCAACTCTGAATTAAGCATTTAGTTATGCATATTTACCATATTGTCAATGATATTATTTGCCACATTTTGACTGAAATGTTTTGAAGAAAAGATCAAATGTTAGTTCACAAAATTTTCTTGGAAAAGACAGTCCTCTTCTTCATTTAAATCTTTCTTCTTACTGACATGTTAATTCTCGTGTGAAAGGTTTAGCAGGAAAGAAAAGGATGAGAGACGATTTTTCTTGGTCATACGTTGGTAGGACATCAGCAAGCCTTGGTGATGGCAAAACAACAAATTCCCTTTTGGCTTTTCTCTGTCTAATTTTGGGCACCATTCCAATATGGTGAAAGGTAATTCTGAAAGCTTCCGTGTGCTATTTTTCTTCTATTTTCTCTTTCAACTATTATGAAATAAAATTAATCTTAAAATGAGTGAAATAAAAATATTCTATATAAGGATTATTAATTCTTGTCCATTTCCTTGGTTAGCATAGCGTAGAGGCCTGAAAGGTGCATGTATTTGGTAGAGTGCTGTGTCTTTTGGCTGACAAATTGCTTTGACATGTCATACATCTATGTCACTTTAGACATACACAAGAAACATGACCTGAATTCAACTTAACTTTATGAATCTTATATTTCTTTCAGACAAACAAACAAGTCATTATAACTATAATGGTGTCTTATTGAAGTTCATCTAATGACTTACTGCCTAAATTGTTTGCAGCACAGAAATAGAAATTGTATGCATTTGATGCTAACAGATGTCATCTATATTATGTCAACTTGATGCAGTATCCTAGGTAGGTATTAAAGGAGACTGCCATATATAATATACTAAGTATTATAGATCTATCCCATGGAATCAACTAAGCTTAATAATTCAGTACACATATTTAAAATCAAGTGGGCATAGTTAAACCAATTGCAATCAGAGAACCATGCAATTATGAAGAATATAGTTACAGATGTTTGATCCATTAGGCTGATTTTCTAAACAGTAGCTTTTTCCTTATTATCTTAATTGAATAGTCACACTGCCACAAAAGATATATGTGAGCATTGAATACTGACATTAGGATAAGATAAAAAATGTGTCTGTATTATTTGAATTCCTAAACAATTATCATAAAATTATTCAACCAAAAATTATATATATACCCAATTTCTAAACAGTAGCTTTTTCCTTATCTTAATTGAATATACTCACACTGCCACAAAAGTCTTTAGACATGTTCAGATATGAATGAGAAAATATATGTGACCAATGAATACTGACATTAGGATAAGATAAAAAACGTGTCTCTGTATTATTTGAATTCTTAAACAATTATCATAAAAGTTTTCAACCAAAAAAAATATACACACAATTTCTAACGTTTTCTCTTTTGTTTTTCCTTCAGTCCACATGCATTGCTACAATTTCTAACCTTTTCTATGAGGAAAAAAAAATAAAGTACACACAGATCTACCAAATCTCCCCACTTTTTGTTGTTGTTGTTGTTGTTGTTGTTTTTTTGTCTTTCTTTTAATATCGAGTTAATTTCCAAGTATTTTATTCAAGCACAACGTGCGGCTGCCCACCCGAGCGGCGCGAGTTACCCACACTAGTCTACCCTTTTCAGTAAACAAAGCTATTAATAGGTTATAGCATTAATTATTCCATTAAAAAATACAAAGAAGAAAAGTTAATTGAGACACCGCCGGAAACTCACAGTGTTTTGTCGGTAGATTAAATAAAAAAATAAAAGTATTAATAATAATCTCTTTCACATGCACGAAAATAAAATGACATTCGGCATCATTTTTTTGCCTCCATTACAATGACATGATTAGACGATGACGTGAAGTATTATACTCTTCATGTACACATTACGACCCAAATCGAAGTAAAAGACTATCTGATTTCTTCTTCCTCTCCTCCGTTTCCTTTCTCAGCGCTTCGGAATATACTCGTCTTCCTCGCTACCTCTCATCTCTTCTTCTCTCCTCTCTCTTGTGTACTCTCTCTCTCTCTCTCAAAGATCACCACTTTTAATGGTCGCTGGCTCTCTTTGCGGATCACCGCCTCTCGAGCATGATTACATAGGTCTCTCGGAGCTCCACTGCCCCGCCGCCGCCGCCGGCATTGGCGGCGGCGGAGCCGAGGACGGGGCTCTCAACCTGAAGGATACGGAGCTGAGGCTGGGCCTCCCTGGGTCGGAGCCCGCTGAACGGAAGGACGAGGTTGGCCTCGCCCTGGGGCTTCTCCCTAAGGTCTTTGTCTCCGGCGCCAAAAGGGGGTTCTCTGACGCCATCGACGGGGCGGGGAAGTGGGGCCTCGCTGCCGGTGGGGGCGGATCCGAGGTGGAGGGCGGGAAAGGTGGCGCCTTGTTCTCGCCGAGAGGGGAGAACGGTGGCGGGGGGCTGCTGCCCGGGCACTGCAACGCCGGCAAGGATGTGGGGGCGAAGGCGGCCGGGCAAGAGCGGAAGGCCGCCGCACAGGTTGGGAATTCTGCTGGTAGTGATCGTGGCGTCGCTCCTGCTGCCAAGTAAGTGTCTCCAACCGCTGCCGGAGCTGAAATTTTGCATCTTTATATTGCTGGAGATGATGGGTGTTTTTCATCTCAGAAAGCATGTTTCTATATGTTCTAAGGTGATAAAATATAAATTTGTTCTACTTGATTTCTCAAATTACGGGAGATCGTAAGGTTTGTAGTCGTGGATCTTTAGTAGACACTTAAAAATTACGGGCTGCATTTGCACATGGATAAGAAGTTGGATATGCCATGAATCGAATCCAATTCCTGATCTCAAGATTGTCTTTGCTGAACTTCTCAAATTATTAATTTGTTTGGTGTTCCTAATGTTCTCTGTGAACTTTTCACCATGCTGACACTTTTTCGCTTTGAAGGATAACCTGATTTGGTTGGGACAACTTTTTCCGAACTGGGGATGAGATTTTAACTAGGCTAGTCTTGTTTTGATCTGATGAGCACATCTAATGATGAGTAAAAACTGGAACAGGGCACAGGTGGTAGGTTGGCCACCGATCCGCAGCTACCGTAAGAACACTATGGCAACAAATCCATCAAAGAACAAGGAAGATGCAGATGGAAAACAAGGTCTAGGATGTCTTTATGTCAAGGTCAGCATGGATGGAGCACCATACCTTAGGAAAGTTGACCTGAAGACGTACAACAATTATAACGAGTTCTCCGTGGCACTTGAGAAGATGTTCAGTGGCTTCACCATCGGTGAGCTGTGGCTTTTCTCCATTTTTGCTCTTATGATTCACAGAATTTTCATGATTTTCTCTCTTTGTAAGAGTAAACGTTTTGTTGTACTTCTTGCCAAAATTCAGTCACTTATTTGCTTATTTTCTTAGATCTGTATGGGTTTTCTTTTTAAGCTGTTTAAACGATTCAGTCAGGCTGGTATCTTGCATTGGCTACACTTATATTGTGATTCACATGATTTAAGAGGATCGCGCCATCCGTATGTTGTTTAAGAAATAAAATTTA
Organism: Musa balbisiana; assembly: GCA_004837865.1. Classification (NCBI taxonomy): domain Eukaryota; kingdom Viridiplantae; phylum Streptophyta; class Magnoliopsida; order Zingiberales; family Musaceae; genus Musa; species Musa balbisiana. The sequence goes on along the minus strand of CM017194.1, from coordinate 28,149,823 downwards.
GCTGCATCTATGATAATATGATAGTGTTCATCAGATCAAATGAGTTCTTACTTTTATTTCAAAATTCTCTGACCCTTCTTTGACTTATTTGAGACCGAATCATGATTTACTTTGTGAAACACTGTAGAAACTGTATGATGTTCTTAATGCAGAAGCATAGTTTTTGTTCAACTCCTCTATTGTTCCTAAGTTGAAAAGTATTATGTTGTAAGGTTGTGTTGGCATTACGAGGAGTTTACTTGCTTTTTGTAATTTGTGCTACTCCAGGCCAGTGCGGTTCTCATGGAATACCAAGCCGAGATGGATTATCCGAGAGCAGGTTGATGGATCTTCTGAGTGGTTCCGAATATGTGCTCACTTGTGAAGACAAAGATGGTGACTGGATGCTTGTCGGAGATGTGCCATGGGAGTAAGTACAATATTCCCTGATGTGAACTTTATAGCTATAGTCGAAAGAATACAGATCGTAAACATGTCATTTAGCTTCTACTACAGATTAATCATCCTTTTCCAGTTTTGCATATGTTTTTGCTACCCATTTGAGATATCTGAGGCAAATAAAAACTGATAATCGAGACTTAGGTTGTATATTCCCATGGTCTAGTTCAGCTTGAACTTATTTTTCACAAGTGACTAGTGAATGATTCGATCTCCAATAATTTTATTCTAGGTAGTGAGTTTTTTTCTTCTTTTTATGGCAGATTTGATGTGTCTATTGCTGCTTGATCATTGACTGCTGATATTTTACTTGAAATTTCAGGATGTTCATCGACTCTTGCAGGAGGCTGAGGATAATGAAGGGTTCAGATGCAATTGGACTTGGTGAGTACAAAGATTAAACCGGTGTACAGAATTGCTCTATCCAAAATTCTGGTTACTTAATTGCATGTAACATTAGTTAATAGAAGAAATATGAAGCTTTTTTGGATCATTAAATTCTATTCCCATACGAGTAGTCAGCCAACTTTTAAATTTGAAATTGTGATAGGTATGTAGATATGTTCGATAGCTGATTTAAGGTTATATTGTGATGTGTTATGCTAATCATTTTCCACCTGATACAGAACAGACTCATCTGATAGTCGATACATCAAGAATCGTTTAGGTCTTATTGTATATTTTGTTGTGTATTCATTAATCCCTAATTCTTGATAGCCATATTCTAACCAACCCACTGCTCAAAAGATGTGCTTTATTGTCTTAACTCTACCACCTTTGTGGTAAAATATACTGCTACAAGGTGAAGCTCCACTACCTGTGTTCGAGTTTTGATCAGAAAATGCATCTACCTATTGGAAGTAAAACCTATGGTTAAAATCTTCTTCTTATATTTACCTCTGTTTTCGTTATGATAGAATGGGTAGAACTGTGGATTTTCTACTAACCAAATGTGGTCCTTATTCTTACAGCTCCAAGGGCCACGGAGAAATGCAAGAACCGTAACTAGGGGCCATCGCCGACCCTTCTATGAAATCAAACATGAATCAGGTGCCTCCGTAGGGGCCTCCGAAATGTTTAACAAGGCCACTGGCAACCGTCGTATATCTATCATATTGCATAGTTTGCTACTAAGACTCTGTTAGCTAAGATTCCCTAGGATCATAAGCTATTTATGATTGTGAATTTGGTGTTTGTATGTCTGTCTTGCTATTGCTGTATGTCTGAACATTTGGCTTGCTGTTTGCAACTGTTATAATTTAAGTGCCCTATTTGAGACTGCTGTTTACAATGTCTTTTATCTCTCGTCTGATACTTAACAATGGAAGTCACCCAACAAACGTCCACACCTCTGATAAGGACATAAAGGTTAAAAGTGCATCTGAATGAACTGCATTCAGATGGTGAATTGGCTACAATGCTACCTCTTGCCCAGTGTTCTTCTCTGGTCATGTTGAGGTCATACACCCTCATAAACCACCTCTTTTAGGTTTCGCTTGCTCTTGAAGTGCAGATGTTCCTGTGTCTCATTTCTGACTTCTCATTCTTCCGAGATAAATGGCTTTGTGATTGTTCGTCTGAAAAGCCTCATGCCTAATTTCCCTGTTTCTGGTCCTCCAACTGTAGTGATACTTCCATGCAGGCCTTCTGTTTCCCAGTACTAGACCTGCATGGTGAAGTCAAGCTCCATGGCCAGCTTTATTTGAGAGGCTGTGCTGTGTGGAGACAGACCACTGCCATCTATTTGCGGTGCTCTTTTAGGGCCATGATATTGTCTGCAGAAGAGTTCACAGGTTCCTAAAACCATCATTTCATCTTCCAATTAAATATAGGGCAGTGCAAATTTGGTGGGTGGGTTTGTGTTCCCTTATAATTAGGCTTTTTCTTCCCCCCTGGGAATCAGACTTCCTCCTTCGAAATGATTCCTCACTCCACTTTCTCTTCATATGATGTCTCTCTGTTGGTGGCCACTTCGAGCATTGCAATCCATTTCTGTTCTATGCTTTTGACTGGTGCATTCTCTCTCTCTCTCTCTCTCTCCCTCCTTCCCTCCATAGGTAGATATGACTAAGTGTGCCTTTTTGCAGAACCAGAAAGGCTGCTTGAACTTAGAGTGTATATCACCTGCAAGTAGAGCGAGTCCTCTGAAGCTTCTTAAAAGAAGCTGCACATTGACCAAAACAAGCTAGGGCATCCATTGATGGCTGCTGATGCACTCAAATACATCAGAACCATGACTGCTGACCCTGCCAAAGCAGTGACGATGATGGGAAGACATGAACAGCAGGGAGGAGATGGAGGGAGAAGGTGTCAATCACAATATGGCATCGTGCGATGGATGAGAGGGCATGTGAGGGGCCTCAATTGGAGGTGGGTGAGGGGACAGTCTTCATTTAGTGCTAGAAGTGGCCGTTAGATGGTGACTGATACATCCCCTACCGGCCATTGCTGACAGCATCCTTGTCTCTGAACTGACTGACTGACTGCTGACCCGTGTAGTTGACTTTGGCCAAGGATTACTGAGAGACACAACCTCTTTTACTTGTGTTTATCTTTTTCTCCTGAGATACACAACTACTGAAGTAAGCATTATTCTTTTAACTTCTCATGCTGGTACTTGTTTCTTGTCCTTGGAACACAAGTAGGGTTTCAGCTTCTTCCCTTTGTTCTTTTCTGACAAAGGAAGGCTGTGAGATGATAGTAACAAACACTTACAATCTAAACCTTTTTTTAACTCACAGCAGTAAATGTCTCCTAAGATCTGTAGTTGTTTATTTAAACAGTAGTTTACATGCATGCATGTGGTTGAGAATCAAGTTTATCAAGACTATTTGGATTTTGTCTATTAGTGGTATAGTAAATGTAGCCAAGTCCAATGAGCAATAAAGACCTGATCTGTCTTCTAAATTGGGCCAGGAGACATGGCCCAGATCATGACATTTTTGCATCAAACCAACCAAGCATTGATGAGGAAGCCAATGAGGACAATAGCCGTGTCACCTGTCACAAGCATAAGAAATCTCTCTTGCTTTGGCTGACTCATCTTTGATCCCAATTGGCTCATCCTCATCTTGTAATGTAAGCGTAGTTATCAAAATCGGATGGGACACGATCCGATCAAGTCTTGAGTTATATGTTGGCTTAACATATAACTCTGTTCACGTCATCCTCGAATCAAATACCAACCTTTGCACTGCAAATCTCTCTCTACAACATTGTGGTACAGAGACACGAGAACAAAGGATGAAGGCCGAGTTAATACCCTGTTAGACAAGGTTAGCTCCCCCGTGAATCCAACGCACCATGGCAACCACTACTGATATCATCTCACCCCCAACCATTCTGCTTGCTGAGCCAAGAAAAATTCTGCATAAGAGCTTGGTGGCCTTATAAAGCTGATTCATTGGAAACAATTAAAGAAGATTTTGATTTAACTAGTGATTATTGTTCTACTAAAAGATAGAAAAGATTCATCAAATAGTTAAATCGTCATTGTTGTGCAATCAGTGTAGCTCTATTTCATTCTCCAAGCTAATTAATTGGCTACATGACGAACAAATATTCAAGGATTTTTCAACCAAACGCCTGTTGGGTCCTCTTTTATTCTCAGTCTTTTGTAGTTAACATATAAATTGATATAAAAAGCATTTGCTGGCATACTTGTCCTCTGAGCTAGCACATTAGTCTAACTCGTTTAGATAAAATTACATATCTTATATGCAACTAGAATCACAATTGAACGAATGAAGTATCTATCACAATGCAAAAAACGGAAAAGAAAATGCTTCAAACTACTGAGAATAGATTATTCAGCTGAACTGATTCAATGATACTAATGTTTTTCCTTTTTCTATAGATGTTTTTTTCATAAGAAAATAAAATAAATTACTCAATTAAATGAGTACAACCCATCTTCTCTCCTGTTAGAAGAGACCAAAATATATAGCTTTAGGGGTATCAAATTATCACAACCAATCACTCGAGCAATATTTGCAAGCCAAAATGGTCGTGTTACAATCCCCAACTATAACTTCTAATATGAATATCATGTAAAGCTATTCCAAAGACCAGTAATTTCGACCTGGTCATTCCTTAACCAAAAAAAAAATAGAACATACAAACGTGCAAACAAACATCGAGCCCCAACTATTTTGTTCATTTTTAATTCAGCTGCAGCAATAAGGAACAGTTGGATTGTTCAGATACAATGACTTTGAGACATGTCGCCGGCCAAGGAAAAATATCAATCAGCGAATATTATATATCACCGGCTTACACCCATGAAGCGCTTAGTGCACGCCACAACTAAATCAAAACCAAGATTTTTATGCCAGCGTTCCAAGATGAATCCGTTGGGCATATATAAATGAAAAGTTGGATCCAGTAAAGGCATGGCTGTGGAGCGTCGGCTCAGTTTTCGGATCATATATAAGAACAGGCTCTCTCGTTCATGGCTATCATATATCTGAAGCCCCCACAGGTTCGATATCGTAAACAAGAGGACGCACCTCCGGCCGGTTGCAGGTCGGCAATGGCGGACGCCCGTATCCTTATCGTCGCTCTTGTCTCTCTGTTCGCGTTTGATCGACGTCTCGTTCATGCAAACTTCGCCAACGACACCGTGCCTTCTTGGGGAGCTCAGAACGTACGGATCTCCGCCGATGGCGAAAACCTCACCCTCACCCTCACTAACCAAACAGGTATACACATATACAGAGTCTAAACTGGCCGATCTTTTCACTGTCGCATATAATTTTATTTCATGTTTAGGTTGTCGGATCGACACCGTCAATCGGTTCATGTTTGGCAGCATAGAAATGCATATTAAGCTGGTCGCAGGGAATTCTGCCGGTACTGTCACTTCGTATTACGTAAGTGGATGCAAGTGGTCAGTCAATTCCAACCAAAGTCATTTAGGTTTTTATCCTCTACGATCAACATCTTCTTCATCCCATGCAGATGTCCTCGGACGGATCAGCACACGACGAGATAGATTTCGAGTTCCTGGGGAACTCGACTGGACAGCCCTACATCATCCACACGAACATCTTTACACAGGGCATGGGGAACAAGGAGCAGCAGTTCTACCCCTGGTTTGACCCTACTTCCAGCTTCCATAACTACACCATCCATTGGAACCCCAGCGAGATCGTGTAAGTGAATCAAGGTTGAGTCTACAAACGAAGACGACCCCCTCACAGCCTTCATTCGCTGCAGGTGGTTCCTGGACGGGACCCCAATCCGGGTCTTCCGAAACTACGAAAGCCTCGGCATTCCCTACCCCAGCAAGCAGGCCATGAAGGCGTACTCCAGCATATGGAACGGGGAGGGGTGGGCGACCGAGGGCGGGCGGGTAAAGATCGACTGGGGCAGCGCGCCATTCGTGGCCGGCTACGCTCGTCTCAGCCTGCGGGCCTGCGTGTGGAACGACGCGCAGTGCGTTTCCACGTACCCTGCGAGCACTCTCACTCCAGATCAGCGGACGCAGATGGCAAACATCAGAGGCAGCTACATGATCTATGATTACTGCAGGGATACCAGCAGATTCAATGGAAACATGCCCCCCGAGTGCTCTCAGCCACAAGATTAATGTACTACCGGCTTGTTTCTTGTGTATGTACGTGTTGTTTTGCTGCATTATTGCTTTATTAAAAATTATTATTGTTGGAATAAATTTCTATTTCTATGTTACGGTCTCATAGAATTTCTAGGGATTTATGGCGACTTGGCGTACCTGAGATGGTAGTGTGTCGTGTATGGATGAAGAGCTTGATTCTGGATCTTCGCATACCGCAGCGAACATCGTGACAGTTTCATTTGTCCTTTAAGAAATTACCATATAACACATCAACCAAAAGCTATTATAAAATAATAATAATCATAATAATACTGCAACAAACAAACATCATGGCAGTTTCATTTGTCTGTTAAGAAGTTATCATAAAAGACATCAACAAAAGAACTATTATAAAATGATAATAATAATAATAATAATAATAATAATCGTATACAAGAAAAGAAGAACTACCCTACGCACGAAATTTTGGGACGACAACAGAAGCGAAACCTAATACATGAATCACAGATTAGAAATATCAAGAAAGGGTTGATCGCATCATTTTTGGAGCTCCAATCATGGATTATGATATTGAGCCGCAGGCATGGCTCTGTTTGGTGCTAGTTGAGATGACGACCGCTACCTCCCGCGTATATCAATAAAGAAGAACATACACGAACTAGAAACGGAATCTTATGCGCAAATTATGGATGATAAATGTCAATAGAGAGTTGATTCGAGCTCCAGGCATCGATCTTGAGATGAGGACCTCTACCTCCCGAAAGAGTTCCATAAAGAAAAGAAAAAAAATCAAAGGCGTGCATCAGGAAAGAAGAACTTGCCCTAAAAATCTTGAGACAAGAACCAGAAACGAGATCGCATAGCGGAATCATGGATGAGAAAGGTGTGCATCGAGAAAGAAGAACCTGCCCTAGAAATCTTGGGACAACAACCAGAAACGAGATGGTACACCGAAATCATGGATAGTAAGTAGCAAGAAAGGTTTGATTCACCTTTTCCGGACATCGACCTCGATGCATCCCTCGTCTGTCTGATCACAAGATCGGGTGGTGAAGCAGAGCGATCACGAGGAGGAGGAAGGGGAGATCGAAGTCGTTCCTTCTCTTTCCCGGGACGAGAAGGGCAAGAAGGAACGAATCAGAGAAGCCTCGAGTCGAAGGCGGGTATTTTATAGGCGACGAAGGGCTTGTGGGGGGCTCACGGCTATTAGCCTTCGAAATATGGACCGTTCTTGAACCGATCCGAAACGTTTCCGGTCCAATCCGATTCGGTTAAGCCGAATGAAGTCGATGTTCTCATACTCCGGCAGGAGCCGATGAGGATCCCCGATCTTGAACTCCACCACGTCCTTTTCGCCTCGCGAAAAGAGTCCAAAGGAGGCGTCTTTTCTCCTAGCCCGCCGGCCTCCGGAGAGAGGAGAGGGAAGGAGCTGCGGTGGTTGCGGGAAGACGCGCCATCTCATTCCGTTCGTATGTACCGGGATGTAACGCAAGCTTAACATCATCTTATTGGATTAGGGTCTGTAAAGATCCGACCCGAATCCAAGATGGTCACAAAATTTCCTTCCATCTTGTTGTTTCGGATCCATATATCCTCTCTCTTCCCCTCTCTGGTTTTCTAATGGCCACAATTCTCCCCCTCGCCCCTTCCCAGTTCCTCCTCTTCCCACGCCGTTCCTCTCTTCGTCCTCCTCATCCTTCGCTCGCGAAGCCACCCCACGAATCTACTCGTCGCTGCTTCTCCTCTTCTTCTTCCTTCACGCAAGCTGCGTTTCCTATCGTAACCGAGGACGAAGCAGCAAAGGAAGAAGAAAGCTCCGCCGCTGCTGTTCCTCCTCGTGAAGAAGGAATCCGCTCTCCTGATGGCGAATCACTGGTTGCAGGCACAGAAGACCCCCAGTTCAGGTATCCTGTAATCCTATATGCAATTCCTGCTAAGTTCTTCTCACCAGCTTAATTTACACAACAAACAAGACGAAGAAAAGAAAATAAATGACTGATGAGAGAATTTACTCTTTGAAGGGGCTGCAAGACCTGCGGAAGGGAGGAAGTTGAGAAGGGCTGCAATGGCGAGGGGCGAATCCAGGGCGGGATAGCAACGGTGCCCGGCTTCGGCTGGTGGCCGATAAAAGCCTTCAGGCCTTGCCGGGGGTTCGTGGCGACCGGTGGAAGGTACAGGAGGCAAGGGCAGAGCATGAATGAGGTTGCATTTGGCAGAGGAAGCGGAGAAGTGCCCACCAAGAACATGAATCAGCCCAGGTCAAGGTACCCTTTCTGAATGCTCTCACATCCAACAGTTGTTCTTACCTAGTCTTCCTGTAACTTTATGCAGCCAAAAAGGGAGAGCAGCAAAGAGCCTGAAGGGATGAGAAGTACCGTTGTTGTGCTCCATGACAGTGAAGAAGCTAAGCAAGAACATGCCTCTTTCTAATGTCACAGATCGAATGATAGCCCATTTGCATTGTATATTGAACAGTTTAAGAACCAGCAGCAACATTGTGACCTTCAACTAAATATGTTAATGTTTCTCCCAATTGTACAGAGTTCCTGCAAAATACAAGATACATATAGCTCTGGTCATGCAGATTTTCCGAACTAAGCACTGTTATGAATAATGTCATTTACACATCTGAACTTGGTATTGTCTGCAGAACACGTATCGCATCGATATCTAAACAGATCGATGACATAAATATTATCATTTACATGCCTCAAGAAAAAGCAAATTGCAGGCTTTGGAAAACCAATTGAATCCAAAGCAACGGCTTTTTAACTGGTTGCAAAATGCATGTGTCATGGTTGGTATAGACGACATTTTCCTGTTCCAGCACATGCAGTACACTCATCTGCATCGCCAGCTATGTGGCTCAAACAGTGATTTATTCGATCGTTCACCACATCCTGTACATCAATATTATCAGCCATGTTAGTGACTTAAACGGAGAGGAAGGGTAGGATAAGAAAAGACGTCTCAAAGATTAAAGATGGGCAATTTCAAAGTGAGAATCATAGGATTAAACATCCAAACCTCACCAACTGTACATTAGATCCTCGAGCCTACCTGATACCCACAATCAAGAGAAACAAGAATGCATGTTTACAAATAAAAGGAAAGTGCGCACACAGAAGCAGAATAGAAAAAAAAATGGATGGAGACAGATGATCTAATGATTTGACCAGGATATTGAAGATGAAGGTTAATGTTGCTGAGTCATCAAAAGAGGGTCATTTTGATAAATATCATAAATACTTCCAATGATTAGAACAATCATACTACAGAAACTAAAAGTTCTAGACTTCACAAAATTCCATCGTAATCGAAAATTCAGCATTAATCATTTGCATTTAGTGATGATACCAATGATAATCACATTAAAATGTCTTACACCAACCATGTTACCACAATTTTTATGTGGGCCTAAACTTACTATTGTAGTATATCACATTCACAATGATATCATACTAGTAGATATATTAACACCATTTTTGTGGGTACATCATGATGTCATAGAGGTGGTCAATTAAACAGGGGCTTCCCTAGTCTCAAAACCATGTTTGTGTGGTATATTTTAACTGTGTCAAAAGCCAAAAATAAAACTCGAGGCATGCTCAATGCCATGTTAAAGATGGTCAAAAGTAGTCCAGACATGATGACAAAATAATGTGTGAAGCATGTCCAAATGTTCCACTTCAGTTGCATATTGCAGTAACATGTCATCCCTTTTCCTACTGTTGGCAGCTAACTGTTGGCATTGAGTGGAAAAAACACTTGATGCTGTGAATTTAACAGCATTTTAACTTTGTAGGTCCAAACTCTTTGCAACATTTTCTGTAATACAAATAAATTGTGGTGTAATCTAGAAAGATGCAGATGTCACATTTATTTATTTATTTTTAATGTAAACATGCCTTACATAAGAATCCAGAAATTTCCTTACGGGAACATCTCAGCGTATAGACTGAGACTTTCCATGCCAACATGTAACTGAGGCTCGATATAAGATAACTCAGTTATACACAACAGTAAAAGATCATGTTTCTTATGGCCAACTGGTTGTAAAACATCAATCATATTGGCTTGCGTCTGAGTGATAGCTTAAAACCTATCTATGTTGTTTATTTGGGCCTTCAGGGGTTTCAAATGGTTGAATAAATCCCTAGCTCAATATCAACCCATGCCACTCTGAGTAAATTAATGTCATTTACTATCCAAGGGAGGTTGGATGAGGGGGAGATCGTCAAAGCAGCACTGCTTATTATCATTTGTTTTCTTGCTTTTCTTCTTCTTTTTGTTTATTTTTTGGTTTCCTGCTTGCACCCCTTTGTCAGTCCAGGGGTTTGCCATGACATCCAAGGAGCACATACCATGCCACACACTGGCCAAAACTGTGGGCATCTCATGGCATTTTAAATTGTTGTTGTATATTGCTTACATATTCTGATTCGAATTAAGAATATGACATTAACAGAATTTAATGGAGGATCAACTTATGATTGGTTTTCGAGAAATAACTAACTCATCACATGTCATGAGAAAATACCCACCCATGATGTTGGTATAGATAATGTGATAACTTTGGTGGCCACAGTCGAGCACTCTTTTACTGCTCACCTCTTCAATTGAGGTTCTAACTAAAGGTCATATTCTAGCTTGACCAAGAAATCATGCATTGTTAATGTCAATATTGCTTGTGCAACATTCTGCCACTAAAATACTGTTGTTCTTCCCTGCAATGCTGGGAACAGCGGAAGGTTTATCAAATTGCAAAATTACCATTCACTCTAAATATTTCTTGCATCATCAGCATCATGATAGTTAATACATTAACAAATATCACATGTCATCGGTGTATTCATTTACTTAAGGATTCATGTGAATGCAATTGGCATTGACAATATACATCTAAATGCAAAGGAAAATAGGGGATTATTCATACCACCAAAAGTCCATGTAGCCCAAGAGGTGCTGTTATGACATAGGATATGCCTGAGTGTTCTTTGGATGCCTCAGCTACTAAAGAAGGGATGTCCTAAATAACAATGGCAAGGGTTCATATATCTGTGCATGGATACTATTAACAACAAGATGAGCATGCCAGGTGCAATGAACATACCTGCTGCCAATGTCGTCCTGGGAAAAGAAAAAATGGACTGACAATAACACGCTTTGCTCCTCCTTGAACGCATAACTTAAATGCATCCCTGATTGATGGTTCAGCCAATTCCTAGTTATTCAGATAGGTTGTAGTTCAGTCATTACCTATGTAAATATTGAGAATAGCAGCAAAGGTAATACACATCCTCTGACTCTATGAAAAGATGCATTCATTAGTACCTATTTGATTCATATGTGGTGCATTATACACAACAATGAATAAAGTTCTAATCTTACCAAAATCATCCATATAAATATTTTGAATGAAAGAAATTTTAATAGTTGAAGAATTATAATGTTGAAGAAAGTGATGTTAGATAAACTTCTAGAATTTTTCCCTGCATCAGGAGTGAAGCAACTTCAGACATGTGAATCATTCCCAGCACTCGGAAAGTAAATTTACTTAAGCAACTTAAGGCATGCAAAAACGTTCTATTTTTCCATGCAGGCATATTGCACTGACCAAGAGAGATGGCATTAGCATGTTGCTGTGCTAAAACATGCAAAGTGACAAGTGACACCAATGTATTATCTGTTGGTATGTGAATGGTGTAGGCACAGCAGGATACTTTGTGCCATGATGCACATTGTGCCAACCAGTGATTGGCATGTCCCCTTCGTGTTCTAGATCGATTGTACAAAGTATAATCCAGAAGCAAAATAAGGAGCAATTACCATATGAGCAGGCTCCACTATGGGATAACCAGTTCTAGCTTTGAACATTGCAACGAACTCATCTGTACTATCAATCGAAATACTCAATTAGCTTTTTCATATGACCAAATAGGATAAAAATGCCAAAGAGGAAGACAGCAGTGCAAAGTATATGAACAATTTAAGCTCACTTAGCATGAGATTAGATTCTTGCCGTCGAGATCCATGGTCCACAATGATCACAGCATCATTGTCACCCACCGTGTGTTCCACTCTTCCCGTCGCTTCGTTTCTGAGACTCAAACCAAACTTTGCAGAAAGGGGACTACTTTTCGTCACAATTCTTCGCAACTTCACAAAATTGGGAAAAGGCAGTTTACCGGGAATCCATGCATACTCCCTACTTGCACTTGTTCTTAATTCGAAGACAAAACCCTATCAGAACAACAAAATCTTGGCAACAAGAGAAAGCTATGAGAGCAGTGGCAACCTAATTTTCCCCCCTTCTTTTTCTTTCCTGTTCTTGTGACAAGTCGTATTTCCAATACAGAAAAAATACAGAAGTTTCCGTACAATAAAAATCAGGAAAATTTATCTCTTACAGATGACATCTAATAGGAAAAATTAGGTGCATTAATATATGCTACAGAAAAGAAACAGCACTACGTATCATTGAAATTACTGCGTTAGTACCAAATCATCAAACCCTCACACATGGTACAAAAGACTTCGAGACATCGACGGGAATCAACGCGTCCTCTTACCTTATGATCGGAGCTCGCGAGGGGGTTGTGGCAGAATGCATCATCCGTAGCCAAATTGCTTCCCCACTAAAGGATGAGCTATCGAAGGCGAAACGAGGCGGAGGAGATGGCGTCGTGATGAGCACACGGCGATAAGAAAACCCCATCGGGCTCGGCGAGAACCCGCGGTGACTCGACCCGGTTTGGTTCGACCGATCGTTTAGGCCCATTTATTGGTTGAGGCCGAACAAAGCAATACGTAGCCCATAGTCCACTTAAGCCCAAAAAACCGAGGAAAGTGTTTTTCTTTACATTTTTATCCTTTCAAAAATTTAAAAATAGGATATTAGTATTTTCCATCCTTTTTATTACTTATAATATTTATTTTATATATTTTTAAATATTTTTATACTACCCTTCACAAATAGATATAAATATTCTTTTCTTCCTTTTTTTTTATTTTTCAGTTCTTCTTCTTCTCCTCTTTTTCCCCCTCATTTTCTTCTTTTTTTTCAATTGAAAGGTCGGTGTCAACTAAGATCAGTCACCGATGATAGCATTGTTAGGGAGTGACATCGATAATAAAGATAAAATAAGAGATTGTGAGAAATAAAATAAAATTAATAATATTATGATTATAAATAATAATATTTTATTTTATTTTTTAATAAATTATCAATAGTAAAAAAAAGAAGTATGAATAATAAACTTCCAAATATATGATATTTGCCCCTCCAACATTAAACATTATATATATATTTATATATATAAGCATTTACCTATAGTCACTTAAAATCCTAGTTGGATAGTTGTCTTAAACAAACAAATATATTCCTATGTATCTATGATAGGTTGCATATTATGCGCAATGCAAGGAAATAAATGATGTGCATGTGTAAATTTGTATTGAATTGACTTTATTGAAGTCTGACCCGCTGCTCGACTAAGTGGGTAATGGGAAGCACTTCCCACCCAAATTAGTGAGCTGAACCAAACAATATCACATATCCAAATAATTTATATTTATTTTGTTTATGCTCTTATAAAAATATGTATTTTTTTTTTGCTGGACTGAAAAAAAATTGAAATAGAAGAGAAAAAAGAAAACTATATTGGAAAAATTACAGCCGCTACCACCTTCTCTCTTTAATTCAGCAACGCCGGCTCGGTGCTGAAGTCATGCAGAGCGCGCTCTCCTCGTTTATTGATCTCTCTCTCTCTCTCTCTCTCTCTACGTGGGCGTGTCGAGTGGGCACGCACCACCTTCCCATTCGATCTCTTAGTCTCACAAATATCGAACTTGGGAGAGAGGAGGAGGAGGAGGAGGAGGGAGGTGGGTGTCGTAATGGCGTACAGGGCGGACGAGGAGTACGATTACCTGTTCAAGGTGGTGCTGATCGGGGACTCCGGGGTGGGCAAGTCCAACCTGCTCTCCCGCTTCGCCCGCAACGAGTTCAGCATCGAGTCCAAGTCCACCATCGGGGTCGAGTTCGCCACCCGCACCGTCCACGTCGACGATAAGGTCGTCAAGGCCCAGATCTGGGACACCGCCGGCCAAGAACGGTAAACCCCCTTCGCCAAACGGATCCTGCTGCGGATCGTGAGGCATTTTGCTGTCGGAGATCCCTGGTTCCGAAAATTTTCGCCTTCCTTCAGCTTCTACTGCAATTTTTGCTAAAGAAGTGATTTTTCGACTTTGGTGCGTGCTTGGCGTGCATTCTTCCTGTCAATTAGCAGCAAGCACATTGCACATTTCTGTGTGCCGGGTGAAGCACGAGGCATTGTTCTGACTTCTGACCACATTGGATTTTTAGTTATGCGATAGTATTGATTAGGAAAAATGGTTCCTTTCTCCGTCTCCCCCCTTTCTCATCTCGAATCGTTTGGGAACATTAGGCACAGTTTGACTCTTGCTTGTGTTCCGAGAGTTGGATCAGAGCATTAATTTCAACTGAGACTCGGTAACAATCTCCTAAGTTTACCAATTCTTTGGTTCTTCTTATGAACATTCAAGATCCTCATTTCCTTCCGATTCTTGAATATTGAGCTTGATGCTCAAAACTAGTTTAAAGCCAGTTTGAACTTTACCCCCTTCATTCATCAATTTTGGGTCTGGGGACTTCTCCTCAACAGGATCATTTTTATAGAGGTCCATGACAAACTTGGCAGATTTTACTGCTTTGAATTGCCATTTGAGCTACCAAAAGAACTCTAGGTTAAAAAGAACAATATGTTTGTTTTATCAGCTATATTGATTTTTTAATATGCTTATAAACTTAACAAGAGTAAAATAGAATCCAGATCTTTCTTGATTTCAGCAATTATCATGATTGAACCTCGACGCGTTTAGCATTTTGTTTGAGAAGTAATCTACATGACTACTCTTGTATGTTGAAACTTTGAATTGTAACAGTATAGTTGATCTTTTATTGGAAATTATGATCAGACAGATTTAAGAGCTCTATTGTTCTTCAGAATCAACCTGATCCTCTAAAGCCATAGAAGTCATTGTTTTGGGAGACTGCTGTCCGGCCAATTTTGCCTGATATCTATAATTTCATAGTTTGTTGTTCATAATCTCCTGCATATAAATTGACTTTTTGCTCTCTTGTTTCATATATGGCTTGACCTTTTGTGTCTATAATCAATGTGTTCTATCCTCTTGCTCCTTTTGTATAGGTATCGTGCCATCACAAGTGCATATTATAGAGGAGCTGTCGGTGCACTCGTCGTCTATGATGTGACTCGCCATGCCACTTTTGAGAATGTGGAGAGGTGGTTGAAGGAGCTACGGAGTCATACAGACCCCAGCATCGTGGTAATGCTGGTGGGCAACAAGGCTGACTTGCGTCACCTGAGGGCTGTCTCCCCAGAGGATGCTGAGGTCTTTGCTGAGAAGGAGAAAACCTTCTTCATGGAGACATCTGCCTTGGAGTCACTGAATGTGGAGAATGCATTTACAGAAGTGCTATCGCAGATATATCGAGTAACAAGCAAAAAAGCCCTTGATGTTGGCGACGATGCTGCAGTATTGCCAAAGGGACAGACCATCAATGTGGGAGAAAAAGATGATGTATCAGCTGTTAAGAAAGGTGGCTGCTGCTCAACTTAGCTTTCTTCTTTGGCATTCTTGCATTAGTACTTCTCTCTTGAAGACAAACTCCAAGAAAATTTAGCATCACCTGCACTTCCATTGCTAGTATCAGTATGGCTTTATATACGAGTGGTCATCGTTCCAGAGTGCAGACCGCAAGATTTCTTTTCACTTTTATATATGGCTTGAACTCGAACTGGATTTTGTTAGCAAGTGTTTGTTGCAACCAATGTATCGCACTATACAATCAGGAATGCTATTTTGTTATCAGTGATTGCTTAGTTGTTCTTCCCTTAACCTCACAAATGCTTCAATCTGGATTTAGGTAAGCTTTTCTAATCTATCAGTTGGAATTATTGGTATCATATTTTGCAGATGCAGAGTTTATGTTATAGTTCTACACTGCTGATACAACAGGTGCTCTGTGGATTATGTATGGTGAGAGTGAATTAATCCTCTTATCATCTGACAATGCTGCCATTGCTATGATGAAATCATGAATCTATGTAGAGATTCAATGCCACTTTCACTCTCTGCTGAAAGTAGTCTTTTCTAATTAAATCTAAAGAATACTTGTCCAAAATGTTTTACATTCTTCTCCAACACCATTAGAGAGATCATTAGGTCCACCAAGCTTTAGATTTGTCAAAGGATATCATGCTTCAGATCATAATTTGATTCATGTGAGATATGACCATCTTTAATGGATTTGTCAAGGGATATCCTCAATGGGCATTATATTACTCCATTTATACATAGAGAAAACACCCAATCTTTTTAGCTAAAAGATTGATGATATGCTTGATGTTGTAATTGCTCCCATTCAATCTGAGTTCATCTCCGACATCACCATTCCAAATCACTTTTACAGCACATGCTTTAACAAAGCTGTAAATGCAGCCAAAACAATAGAAAAACAGTATCTTTTTGATGGAACAAATCACTGCCCATTTGATGTAAGGCATCTGATTCCTTCGTGACACTCTCATGCCAACAACAGATGGCTTGTTTCGGAAGCTTCAATAGCAGAATTACTTGCACAGTCTCTCTTCTACACTGCAAATGCTCAAAGACATGGCACATCTTCTCCTTCCTGTCAATGTATTCATTCCTCGGCAACAGTGCCTGTACAATGTGAGACAACAAACACAACTCCGAAGTCGATTCTCCCCAGTCATGTGCCAAAATAGCCATGCAACTTATCGGCAACAGCTTTCTGTTCCAGAGACGAATGCAGACTCTGACCATCTTCCATATGGCCGATGAAATCCGAAGCAGAGTACATGGCTTCAGCAGAGTCTTTGTAGTGAAACCTCGGCCTGCCTTTGGCGTATCGCTTGCTTTCCATCGCCTTGTTCTCTGCATTAAGCCTCCCCATCTGCTGCTGCAGATCGACCATCGAATCGATTGTCACCTTCGCTTTGGCGCTCTTCTTCGGATCCACCAGCTTGAACTCGAGCCTGTACAAAGCGCACGCGTCGCAGTCGTTGATCTCGTACTCGTAGAGATGCCACTCGTAATAGCTCAGCGGCTGCGGATCCATGTAGTAGGACCTCTTGAGCCCTCCGAACTCCTTCATCACCTGCTTCCTCGATTCATGCCAACCACGCCCGCTGTAATCCGGCAACGATCGTTGCTTCCTGTTCCCGCTCTCGAATGCCCTTCGAGGTTTGTCGAAGAAGAGCCATTCTCTGAGCGATTCACCGTTGAGGACCAAGAGATCAAAGAGCTCTGCAAGCAAACACACGAGCAAGCATCATAGTCATTCGTGCATGCTCTGCAAACGCAGTTGTTGTCGATGCATACCAGGCGCGTTCCATGGAGATCTGTTGGTCGCTGCTCCTTCACACTCTGGAATGCCGACGTTCTTCCCTTGTGATTTGGCGATGAGGGCAGCGAAGAGGGGACCATCCTTCAAGTCGATGCCACCAGGGCGGAGCACCGGAGACATACCAGGAGGACCTTCGTTGAGTGCCAGAGTGGCATGGAAGCTGCTACAGTAGTCTTGGAACCATTCTGATCCCCGAGCAGGCCTGGGGCAATCCCAGAGCGCACACTTGGGTCTCAGGAAAGCCGAAGGTGGAGGGCATGTCGCCGCGACGAACTCGCCAAAAGGTGGTGCCAGATCGCCTGCATCGAAACCGGCGGCAGTAAAGCCAAAGAACACATTTTGGGGTAGTTGTTGATGCAGATTGTAGTGTTGGATTTGAAGATCGTTGGCTCCTTCCAAGCATTGCAAGGCAGCGTGTTGTGCTCCTGTAGAACTGCATTTGTATTGCTGGGCGGCTACAAATCCGTAGCCTGGCATCTCTTGGGCCATCAAGTATTCCTGAAAAGCGATTTGGAATCCATAAATCGATCTCAGAGCAAACACGATTTCCTAAGGACAGATGAAACAAGCGCTTAAGGATGCTCACCTCTCGGAGAAAAGCAGCGGCGGCGCCACTTTGAAGTCCCACAGGGTACGGGCCGAGCACCTCGAGCGGCTCATCCTTGGGTGGCAGCACGGTCAACTTGCTCGTGGCGTCGTCGTCTTCCTCCTCCTCGTTCAGCTGCAGCATGCGGCGGATGTAAGAGGACAGATCGGAAGGCCCGCGGCTATGCCCCTTCTTGCAACCAAAGGGAGAGGAGATTCAGAGTCAGCACTATCCGTGACAAAAAGAAGAAGTACGAACGAGGTGAATAATGATAGAGGGAGGGGAGCGGGAGGACGCAGACGAGAAAGGAGGAGCAGGCGGAGGCGGCGGGGGAGGGCTCGCTGAGCTCGGTCTTCCACTCGCGGAGCAGCTGGTGGAGCTGCTCCTCGAGAACGGCGGCGTCGGCGGCCCGGCCCTCCCTGCGGGCGGACTGCAGCCCGGCAAACATCGCCTGGAGGTCGTCCACCTGGTTCTTGGCTTTCTCCCTCATCGCCCGCCGGTGATGGTTGTGGTGCAGCGCCGCGCCTCCACCTCCGCCGCTCCTTTTCCGCATCTCTTCCGATCGGTGGAAGAATCGAATTCTTCCGGCCGAGGCGTAGAAAGAGGGCTTTGGGCGCAAAGAAAGAAATCTATTCTTTCTTCGTCTTCTTCTTCCTCCACAAGGTACAAGGCGGCCATTGATGGAGCGAGAGTTAATGGGGAAGAGAGGAAGGAAGGAATCTGGAAAAAGCGAGGGGTAACGCAGCAAAGGTGAGAGGCGAATATATTCCTCGAAAGCTCAGCTCAGCTCGACCAGTGCATTGCTCTGTTCCTCCACACCTCCATGAAAGCTTATGCATGGCCTCGCACGCGCCTCGGAGTCGCACCCCAACACACCTCACACGGACACTTTGCTGCTCATGACACTCGCTCGAACAGGATAATTACAAGGTTTCTTGCGATCCTCTTATCATACTATACAGACAGGTGTACGACCATCGGTCTTGTACATCATGATTGCACACATCTTAAAGAGATTAGTGTTCAACACGTATAAATCAGGTCTGGCAAAGTCTCAGCCTCAGCCTCTATTCGTGACTTCATGCCACTAATCGGTCATTCCGTCACGTTTCCATGATGGGAAAGATTGGGTGGCCCGGTTGGTGGATCCGCGTTGGATTATGTTGACCTGTACATGCCAGATGTGGCAGGAACTTCGCCATGTGCTGTCCCCTTTCGATTCCACGTGTGTCACGCCCAAGTTCTTATATTAACTATATTTTATTTCTGAGTAATTTTCTTTTTTTGGGATAATTCACTATTTTGTGATTTAATTGTCGGAAAATGGATAAGAAGGGAAAAAAGATCTGATGGAGAGAGTGGAATTGCACGTGCCTAATATTATTACTACTCGCCTTGTCACGTTGTCGTTGGCGTTTCATGGCGACGGATTGTCGTGCCTTGCCTCGTTGTCATGGTGGCGTCACCATGCTCGTCAACTTCGCTGGAGGAGCATCACCTCGTGTCGCGACTTGAGTCACCGGCCTAACTGATGTGGGCCAGGGTGACCCCAACTCGGATCCTGTGGTGTGAGCCTAACCAAAGTTTTGGAGAAGCGCGGATTTGATGCTTCGTTTCAATCGCGTTTCAGGGTGCCGTGACACACATAGACCAAACGGAAGGGTAACTGGCATCGAAAACCCTGGACCGTGCCCGGGCTGGACAGCTAAGCTAGACACGGGCGAGAGCAACGACGCTGCGGGAGAACCAGAACCGGACAGGTTACCGTACGGTATGCGGACGCTGCCTCAGCCTGCGCAGCGGATCCCGAAGACCCGCAACTCGCGTCACCAGATGGTGGCTGCTCCGTCCACGTCAGTGACAGGCGGGCGGACCGCTGCAGAACCCGACGCGTCGATGGCGGAGTGGTGAGCTTCGCATCCACGCGCGACGTCACCACCCGCCGCATTATACATCCCCACGCCCCCCGTCGCTCCTACGCTCCTCCCACTGCACCTGCCCACCCCCTCCGTGAGCGGGTCGTTGTGATGCAGCAGGCCATCGCCTACGGCAACGGGAGGGCGTGGCCGTCGGAGGTGGACCTAACGTCGTCGGACGCGCCGGAGTTCGGAGAGAGCAGCAAGGGCGTCGGCAAGATCAAGAGGGCGGTGGAGGAGAACCCGGTGGTGGTGGTGGGCCGGCGAGGCTGCTGCATGGTGCACGTGGTCCGGAAGCTGCTGCTGGGGCAGGGCGTGAACCCGGTGGTGTGCGAGGTGGGCGAGGACGCCGACGAGGCGGCCCTCATGGCCGGCCTGCAAGAGGCGGGCACCGGGGACAGCGGCCTCCCTCAGGCGAAGGCCTCGGGGGCGGGGTTGCCAGCGGTTTTCGTGGGGGGGAGGCTGGTCGGGGGGCTGGACCGGCTGATGGCGGTCCACATCGCCGGCGAGCTGGTGCCCATCCTGAAGCAAGCCGGAGCCTTGTGGCTGTGAACGGATGTGGCTGACGTTTTCCTTTTCTTCTCGCTTGTAATCAATTCCGTGATGTCCATGATGTAATCTGTGACATCGAGAGGAAGAGAACTGGGTGTGCTTCCGCCACATGTAAGCCTGTGACTCTGTGGACGACGCTCGTACTATTAATTACTTGTCTGACATCACTTTTGTTCAGATCTTTCTCTCCAATATACGTATTCTTTTCCTAGCTTTATCTTATCAAAGGGGGGAAAAAAATAATGGTGCTAGCGGACCCCATGGAGCAGCTAATGGAAAAGCAACACGTGAGCTCATATTTTGCTTTTACTTTTGGGCAATGGCGTGAACCCGATTACTCCAAAAGAAAGAAGCATAACTCGTCTCCAAGTCAACTCGTGGTGGTCATCAACCAACGGTGAATGACACGCGGCAGCCGTCAGGATTGACGTAAGAGTTGAGTCAACGTCTAGGAATATGTTATGTGAGAGATAAGATTAAGAATAGAATGAAGCATGATTCACGCTTACAGTTAAAGTGCCATGAGAATCAAATACCTTCGATGGCTGCGACGAGCCCCTACTCGAGTCATGACTTAAGTCATGGAGAACTCTGCTTATGGGGACTAAAGGCGTGGCTCAAGTCATCGTCTTGGAGGGATCAGATTTGATCATCCTGTGAAATTTCCACCACCCTAATGGTATTACATATCAAAAATGGCACGAGGCAATGTTGTGGAATTTGACAAGGCAGAAGTTTAATGTAGTTATTACAGTTGTAGAGAGCGCAGTTGACCAACCACTAAGTGACGAGAGATGCTCCACCATGTCAGTCTCCGCGCTCCATGTCAAACAGCTCCCAGTTGAAGCATCAGATCATCACGAGGCCCCAGCTTCAGGTGATCAACAGCCCTGCCTGCATGACTCATAACATGATTCATCTCACCGAAAGAATTCAGAGAAGAAGCAACAGGGCTCACCTGTAGAGCTTGGCTTCTGAGACCCGAATGGCGATTCGGATTCTTCATAATGCATCTCGGTCAGCGAACCTGCACTTGTATTTGCTGCTGGGATCGTCTCGGTCAGACTGAATCCAAAAAGCCTACAGCTTTTGATACCATGAGGAAGAGCATTCTCATCATTCTTTGGATCTGCTGAACTAGAATGTCCGTTAGCAAACTCATCTACCATGTTACAGGGAACACAAGACATTTGTTTCTCTGTGCCAAACGAGCTCTTGTCATGCTCTTCTGTGGTGGAAACTGCACAAGGGTGTGAAAACTGTGCACTTGCTTGCTGAAACATTGGAACAGAAGATGGAGTCGATTTCTCAAGGAAGCTGGAATCCTGAAATGATCTTGACCAACTGCTTCCTATGCCGAGCAAGCGACTTAAGAGCCTAGCACCACTTTCTGGCAGAGCATTTATCGGAGTACTTTGAAATGTGGGCACCGTTGGATATAATTCTTGACCTTGCAAGACCTTGCCGAGTGGTACAGATTCTCCAAATCCCTTGTAGGGGAAGTTAGAATGACCGACTGGAATTCCAACATTGTTTCTAATATTGGTGTTTGATATGTCAACACCCTCATAGAGGGTTCTCGAACCCATAACTTCTTGACCTTGCAAGACCTCGAGGAACCTTGCAGATTCCCCCAAGTCAGGATATGCAACTCCATCTGCGGTGGAGGCAACGGAGATTACTATATGACTAAAAGAAGAGTTCCTCGACAGAGAAATGAAATCCCAGTATACAACTAAGAACTTACTTGGAATTGGATGATCCAGATGGTCCGAAGGATGAAATTTTTTGGTTCTCTTTGGACCAGTTGTTGGTGGAACATATGAAAGTGAAATTGAACCTGTTGGCTCGATATCCCAAGGAGATACCCTGTTATCACTAGTTATATCCACCTCATCATCCCATCTCACCTGCCAGTATAAGCACAATAATTAAGAACAGAAATTGCTTACTGGCATAATTACTGATTCTATTTGTACTATGAAAACCAATAGCTTTACTGGATTCACTGTATGGTGAATTAGTTCTGGCTGAGCACAGACATTTAGCATCAAGTTTGAACAGATACCTTTGTAAGTTTAAATGTTCAGTAGATGTCAATAGGAAACTAAACCAGAGACAAGAGATAAATTAATTAAAATTCGCATGTGTTATTTGTATCACACCATCAGATAATGGAATAATGCACTATCTTATGGATAACTATAAGCTTTACAAGATTTCAGTCATAAAACTTTCATTAATTTGAACAAGGAATGTCAGATGCCAAAAAGGTGAACAAAAATGAACTGTCCATACTCATTTTGCCAAAATGACACCAGCTAATTGCTGCATTGGCAACTGCTAGCGTGATCCAAGGAGCAGTTGTCAGAATTTTGTTCCTACCCGCCATCGAAGATTATGGAATGACTGGAGGTGTCCACTGCTGAAACAATGTGCAAGTTTTCTGCATTTACTTTTCAGGAAAATGTATAGTCATACCCCTTTATAGTAGCTCAATATCTTGCTCCCCCTCCAAAGTTGCATTTAATTTGTTTATCAGAAATACACTCTGACTTCTATCTCAGTTCTAGCAATTAGCCATTAAGAACCAAAACTAAATAAGGATCTAAAGGAGTAACACCTAAGATTGTGCAGTAAAATATACGAAGCAACATAAATATCATGACATACCAAAAGACATTTCCATTTTGAACCGGGCCACCTAAGAGGGTCCAGCTCACCAGTCCCAGT
Source organism: Musa balbisiana (assembly GCA_004837865.1). Lineage (NCBI taxonomy): Eukaryota > Viridiplantae > Streptophyta > Magnoliopsida > Zingiberales > Musaceae > Musa > Musa balbisiana. The sequence goes on along the minus strand of CM017194.1, from coordinate 28,126,544 downwards.
TATCAATCCTGTGCACCTGTTAATACATATCCACAACTTTTATTTAAGGGACTACTCAAGAGCTAATGTTCTACCAAAATAAGTTGATTCTGACCTTCTGTCTGCAGCATATTCACAGTCAATTATCATTTTAAACCTTGTTCCAACAGAAAATGAATGATTAAAACTCTTTGTGAACTTCCAATAGGGAATGATGAACTCTGATTTGCTTTCCCTGCAAGGTTCCCAACTTAGTGCAACTTTAACTGGAGATGGCACGAGAGTTGCATTGCCTTAATAATTCGTGATGCTAACTGACTCTAGTCAAAGTTAGTATTGCATCTACTGAAAATCAAAATTGAGTGACATATAACCAAGAATCCACAGTTTACTAGCATTTCAAGCACAGTTAACTGAAAAAATTCACATAGTTTCATGCTGAGTGAAGCTATGGCAAGTAGAATCTTCCTCAAAAAATAACTGTGATTCCATCATGAGGTCTTCAATCCCCATGGTGTTCACTAACCTAACATCTTATCAACTACATGCCAACCATATGCTGCTTTCAATAATCAACTATATAAGTTGACAGTTAGCAGTGCCTACATATTGAGCTTAATAAATTCAGTGAGGCTTTTGGGAAAAAGCTGACAAAAAATGTTACGTAAACAAGCAAGACTTTTTGCCACTACAGATCTCATTGAATTAAAATTGTCAACTGTCTATTTCTAGATTGAGAGTAGTCAAATGACATTAACTTGTAGGAGTTATTTTCAAAACCTCATACCCTGCATATCTAAGCATTGGTGGTTTAAATACAACTTCTGCAATCTCAAGAAACATATACTCCCAAGGCACCAAGATAGATTCAATGTTAACACTATACAAACATACCTCGGGTTGTAATTAATGCAGAAAACCATTCTTGCAGACACAGCATTGGCTAGATCAGTGAGTATGCCACGATTTTTTTTATTAAAAGGTGAATGAATGACTCTTGTCAGTTGATCAGACCTCCGTATACCCAACCTAAGCTCCCCATCATTGCCCCTAAATTGAAGAAAACACTATGAACAGGAGAAAATGTTTCAAGTAGGTTAATCAGCTGCACACCTCAGATATGCATACCGGAGAAAGAGCACAGAATCCCCGGAGACCAGCTTTTTCTTGTTAATAAATGCACTCCATCCTGTTGTTAGCAAATGCCTACGAGGTTGTCCTAGACAAAATGCAGAAATTAATTTCTCAGGTATATCTAACTATATATAGAATCTCACACTTATCCATTGAGATGAAACCAGACATATGAGCCAAGAAAGAAATGATTACAAAAGCAACCAACGGAATTGAATAAGGATGTAAAGATCACATTTCATTCTGAGGATAATTGAATAATCAAAGGGAGATCTTTGAAAGATTCCAAGAGTTCAATTATTAGAAAATAGGAGGATAATAAGCATGATTTTTTAGAAAATAGAAGAATCCTTCTATTTTCTAAAAAATCATTTCTGACCACCTAAGATGGAATCGCAATGGTTAAAACTTAACATCATAACATATCAAATGATCACATATATATTGCAGGTCAAAAATAAACCACATGTAACAAAAGAGACAACACTTAAGGTTGCACTTTAAAGTCTAAAACTGAAAAATATAGCCACTGAAAAAATATAATTAACTACCAAATAATTGATTAGCTTGCACAACCCTTGCCAATGCAGGATCCAAGGAGGGTCCAAATATGCAACCTTACTCTTAGAAAAAAGCATAGAGATTGTTTTAATAACTTGAATCTTGATCGGTCGGTTCAAAGAACCAATATCACTGCTCATATATGAGCTAATTAGATCGAAAATGTTTACTGTTAAAACTTCAATTAATTAAGAAGGGACAGTTTGGATTTCAAATCATTCAATTGAAGCTCTTAAAAGAGAGATATCTTGTAATTTGGATATCTTCATTTTTTAGTTTTGAGAATTTACAAAGTGGTACATATTGGCATTAGCTCAATTTTCTAGCAATAGATAGTAACTTAAATGTATTTCATCAACATACCCCTGTAGATATGTCGGAATCTCCATTCAGTGCCATGCAAGTCCTTAGCAGCAAGCTCTTGCGATGGCCTTGGCTGCTTATAATCCTAGGCCAAAAAGATGGTAGTCACACCCATATGAAACAGACAGCTAGAAGATGGTTGTTAGTACCAATTTCCACAGTAGGTTCTTATCTTTCACATACTGATTTGATGGCAAGAATCTCGCGCACTTACCAGGGGAGGGAAACAGTCCTCAGCAGCTCGGCGAGGGATAGAGAAGCCTCCATGGCTGCTTGTGTCGGAAGCAGTCAGGGTCTTACAAAACATGTGCGTGGTAAAGGCCTTGCTAAAATCATCACTCTCCTCCACTTGCCTTTTTTCTCCAGCCTCGTCATCTTGCAGCTGTTGCTCCAATTCCTGAGTCAGAAAGTCCCATACTTATAAAGAGAATATATCAAGAAAATATACAAAAAAAAGCTTTTACACTTTGGGGTTGGACACCTGATGAATCCAGACATCAAAGATCCTACTACCAATATACATCAACATGACAGAAAATGTGATCATTTCTTGGAAAGAAAACAGATGCTAATGTTCATTATACCAAAAGTTTAATCTTTTTCTTCGGAAGGGATTACGAGATTAGAATTAGACCATGAGACAGAGCTCAATAGACAGGAAGACATGAACTTCCATAAGATGGAAGGAGATTCATTTCCACATCATAAGAACCCTCACCTTGTTCTCGGGAACCAGATAGAGTTGAGCATAAACCTCATCCGTCTCCTCCTCCGCCTGCAAAAGCTACTGAATAAAAAAGTTGTTCTTTTTTCGGTTCTGGAGAAAGAGAGCCAAGAAATCGGACGGTCAAGGAACGGACTCGAAGTTTGACATCCAACACCCTACAGAGAACATGGGGAGGCACATCGCGGGGCGCGACAAGGCCACCGCCGCAGCCGGCCGCTCCAAGCTGCTCGAGGTGCCCCTGCGGGAAGTAGACCACCAAGCTTCCCTTCCTAGGCAGCCATATCTGCGGCCCGGCACAGGCGTGCCACAGCTCCATACATACCGACCCCCTTCCACCACAACAAGCGGCCGCAGCCACCTTCCTCTCTTCTTCCTCCTCCTCCTCCTCCTCCTCTTCCTCGATGATGTTCAGATCGATCCCCATGATCTTTTCCGACCAAATGCACCAGGAGGCGAGAGACGCAAGGAAGGGAAGGGAAGCCGAAGGCGGGAGCGGCGGGGCATAAAAATGAAAGGAAGAAAGGATTAAAGCAAGAGGCAGCTGCTGCGACTGTGGAGGCAGCAAAGCAGCGTTCAGGGAGCCTTTGCCCCTCGTGTCGTCGTCTTCTTCTTGGTCCGTGGCGTTGTTTTTTGCCTCTTCCTCTGTCTCCCTCTTCCTATAAAAACATCAGCTTTGCCAGAAAGCAGACGGAGCCTTTACCCATCGTGTCGTCGTCTACTTCTTGGTCTTGTGGCGTTCTTTTATGTCTCTCTTCCTCTATCACTCTCTTCCTACAAAAACATCAGCTTTGCCAAAAGCAGAGGTCAAAAGCGGCCTGCTACAGACGCAGAGCTGCCCCGGAACCTCTGCTCCATTGCCCCCCTTCAATCCTGCTGCAAGCTGCTGCCTATCTCCCCTTGTCTACGTAGTTTGTGTTTTGTTCTGTTGCCGTTGTTCCTGCTGCCACCAGTGGCATGGTGGAAAAAGCGGATTGGGCTGTGGTTTCGAGCTGTAAAAGTTGCATGTTTAACAGAGCGAACAGGAGAAAAGAAGTGTCCGCGTGTCATCCGTTCGACGGAATGTTACATTATGATTTTTAGCCGCAAAAGCTGCAGATTAGCAGCGAGAAGAAGAAAACGAGGGAACCGAAGAGGCACGCGTCTAATGTGTTTGATGGAACTTTGCTTTATGATTTTGAGCTAAAAAAGCAGAAGATTAGTAGCGAGAGGTGAACAGAAGAGACGAAAAGAGCGTACGCGTGTAACGTGTTTGACGGAATGTTGCCTTATCCCATAACACCCTTGTTGGTGGGTCGCTGTTGCTGCTGGTGGTGGGTTTACAATCGATCTGTGGTTCTCCTCATGGATTGAGCAGGGAATCAGCGGCTGTCTGACTGTGGAACGCACTGGGGCAGGATCAGACGACAAGACGCGTGAGCCGTGGCCGGCGGCCTCCATCTCCTAAACGCCCGTCTTCGTGTTCCTTCGTAGTGTAGGAGGGACATTGTGACATCTCAAGGGAATTAGTCTCTAATACTATAATATATATATATATATATATATATATATATATATATATATATATATATATATATATATATATATTCTCTATTAATTCATCTAAATTTTAAATGAATATATTTTAATCCCTAAAATAAATTTTTTAAACAAATATTCATAAAAGAAAATTTAGAGATTGAAATAATTAGTTACCTAATGACATCACATTTAATTCCTTCCTTACAAAAAATGATTTTTAAATTATGCATATTGATTTAGAATAAATAATTCGAAGGAGAGTTGACTTTTTAATCAAATTTAATTATTTAATATAAATATTGATTCGAAATAAAATGTTCTTTTTTATATAGTGACATGATGACAAGTATAAAAAAAATTGAGTCAAGATCTTATAAGGTTGTGTCGAGTATTAAGGTCTCTCTAATGTTTAAATTAATTTTTTATTTCGAAGACTCGATCAAAAATGAGATAGTGGTTAATATTGATAATAATTATATATTTTTTACAATAATAATTGTAATAGTGTAATACTAAACCCAAAATATATAAAACAATAATTGATTAAGTCAACTTTGACCTGTACGATGACATGTCAACCACGTAAAACTAAGATGTTGATAGTCATCTGTGTTATCAAGCATTAAAATCTTAACCTAGATATGTATTTTAGATGTGATTGATACAATTTGCTTATTTCTCAAATAAATTACATGATGACTCAAAATGAGTATTTTAAGTGTGGTTAATAAAATTTGCTTATTTCTTAAATAAAGAACATGACAACTCAAGTTGAGTTATATCACCCACCATATGGTAGGTAATATGCTTCTACTCAACCCAACTCCCTCTTCCAAAGCAAAAGGCAGTCCCAAATAGGATGGATGGTTGATGTTGCAATGTCTTACATAACACAACTAGTAAAGTCTTGATGTTGATATGGAAATAGTAATTTCTCAGTAATGCAGTCAATGTTCTACAATAACGTACATAAGCAGATTACTTTTGATGTGCATCATAATGAAATAAATTAAAGTCATAATAATTTTTATGGTGATTCCAAATGAATCTGAAGCCAACATTTAATTCTTATCCATAAAAAGAAATCAAATATTCTTCCTAAATTAGCCCTCTCTTTCCCAATTAAACTGAAACACCTTCCCCTTTCTCAGTCTCTCTCTCTCTCTATCTGCCGACCTCCGTTCTCGTCGCTCCCATTACCTCCAAAACCCCATTCGAAAAGCCTTCCTTCGATCCAATCCATGCGCTCCTCCTCCTCCTTCCACTGCATTAATTACCTTCGTCGCCGCCTTCCCCTCTCGCGCCACTCGTCGTCGTGCTTATCTTTGTTGTTATCGTCCCCGTACCCCAGCTAATTATGACGCGCACCTCCTCGGTCGCCCCCTCCTTCACCTTTTCTTGGCTTCGGCAGCCCAAACCCCTGCCCGCTTCCTTCCATCCTTTCCTTGTGTTGTGCGTGCATGAATCTCGCCGAAGGAAGGCCGCTGCCGCTGCTCTCCGTCTGTCCTTGCCCCTTTTCCACCCAGAAAGGCCTCACCTTTTTGCTCCGTTGATCGCCGCGCAACGGTAAGAGATGGAGCATGGAGAGGGGAGCAACGTTAAGAGGCCTCCTGCTGCCGGATTGACGGTGAAGAGGCAAATGAAGAGTCCATCTCAGGTCCAGATCCTCGAGGAAGCTTATGCAGGTTCGTTACGTCTTTCAAAAAATTGATCTTTTTGGTGTGTGTTTCTTGAACACTTTGATCATCTCTTGGCTGGATTTGTGCAGTGGAGTCGAATCCATCCGCATTGATGAAGGAGGATTTGGCTAGAAGGACCGGGCTGGAGTACACGCAAGTCCAGTACTGGTTTGGGAACCGGAGGTTCTTGGACAAGCATGGACCCCGGACGAACACACCCAGGAGAGATCGCCATGGTCCCCTATGGGAATTCAATCCAGACAGGACCTCAAGCATGTCACCTGTTACAGTTGCAAGAGCAGCGCCAGCACCGAATGGCTCGGTGTACTCAGCGGAGACCTTGCCGATGATGAGGCCTGCAGGACAGTACACAGTGAATCCTGGATTGGTTCCGATCCTGCCATGTGTGCCACTGACGACACAGTCACAGTTGTTGCCAGTGTCCCAAGAGTTACAGTGGATGATCACACATGTTGAGAATAAGCTTGGGCATCCTTTAAGAGCTGATGGGCCGATCCTCGGTACTGAGTTTGATGCTTTGCCTACTGGAGCTTTTGTGTTCCCTTTAGGTATTATAATTCTTACCATTCTATCGAGAAAAATGAATTTCCTCTTTATTAGACGCATATAGAAACAACTTACACAATCTATCATGTGGTGATAATCCATGGTTATAAAAAGAACTCTTCTGAATTGTCTGATTATTCATGGTAATAATTTTCTGTCGATATAATGAGAGATTATAGATGTTGAAAAATGCTAACATAGCACCATTAACCATGATGCTGGTATGACAATGCAATAAGAGTTTGTATGAAGCCGCATTTTGCTTAGGTTCTGTTGTCGCATTTTGTGTGGTGCATAATGCAATTTTTTTAATCTTTCGCACAATGAGATATTTAAAAAAAAAAAGATACTAGAGACAATTTACTTGTAAAATCTTGATGTTTGGTTTGACATCTAAATGTTCCTACTGGATTTTGTTATGTACTTTCATGAAGCTATGTATTTCAGATAAGACAGCTTGATATTTTGATTGGAACTGGTTTATTGGTTACTTTAATAAACATATTTAAATGGTGGCCCAAAAGCATAATCTAGAATACAGTAACTGCAATGACACTGTTACTAACTTGGGAGACTGTCTTATGCTATTATGTCAAACAAATTGATCAATTGTTACCATAGTATGGCTTAAGGAGCATGAGCATGTGTTGTATCTAACTTGAAACTGTTCATAATTTGATGAAAATAAATATGAAACATTACATAGGATGTTAATTGTGGGCTTGATAGAGGAAATTGGGACATGTCATCCAACATTATGACACATAAGTTTCACATAGTACGCTAGTTAATGTCTACAAAAGTGGTTATTACCAAATTTCAACATGCAAAAGTGGTACACCATTCGATATTTCAGTAATGTACCAGTTTGGCCCATGGTCGATATCAGCATCGGAACATTATTCAAAACCTTGATCTAGTCAATAACAAAAGTGTGATCACGCAAATCCAATTATTAGTGGGACTTTATTTTCCATATTCATTGTCATTTCCTTGCAGTTCCACGTGGTGCTCTCATAACTAGTTGAGATCCTCCTGACTAATGTAACAAAAGGACCAATTGAGTGTACTAATGAAAAAGAATAGCTAAAGTGGGTAAGGCGGCGTACATAAACCATCCCTAGTCCACGTGTTGCCTTAGTGTTCTCAAACTACAAGAGATATGATATGATAAACTGTGCCAGTTATAGATAATAAATTATTAGTTACAGTTATAGATAGTGCCAGTTGATATGATCAGATGTGGATTTGCATTTGCTAGGCTTGCTTAGTTGGAAACAGATACAAATTTGATATTAACTACATATGTGTCATATAGGATGATTGATGGATGATATACACTAAAGTAGTTGCATAATATATTTTGAAAGTTAAAAGCTTATAAGAAGCATTAAGATTATGGAAAACATATTAAAATGATATGATGCCATGAAGAAGAATTTCATGATTCTATATTTATTTGGAGATAGTCCTAAAAAAAATTAACATAATATATCATATCTCTATTCAACTTTACTGAAAATTATGTTGCTAATAGTAGAAAATCAAGTGCAGTCCATTGTGGTAAGCACTTATGAGTTATTGTTATACCTTGACAAAGCACTAAAATATGAAGTCAAATATAAGAAAAATATCTATTCCGCGGTGATTGGAGAAATCTATGAGAACTGTTCTTGTAAGTTCGAAAAAGTCAAAATCATATAAATCAGTTAATGACTAAAATTTAACATATCATGACATGACTTGACCTAAAGTTCTGCACCCCTATTTCATTTTCCAACCAGCAAACAAAATGCTTGGAATCTCCAGTTCATTTGAACAAAAAACTAATTAAAATTTAAAAGCTTTTCAGAAGTGGTCAGACTTGAGATGTTATAGGTTCTGGTATGGGTGTCACTGTTAGATATAGGCTATGGCACTCAGATTGACTCGTGGCATGTGGGAGTAGTGTTAATTGGTTCATTACAATGTGTTGTGGTACATTCTAGCTACTTAATTCACTTACAATATTATGTGAGACAATTTGCTCTTCACTAAGTTAATCTGTTATGCATAAAACTGATCCAAAAATAATTGAGGCAAATGACTTGAAATTTATGGATTCATATTTTCTTTCTTATGTTTAGTGAGTACTTTGTTGTGAGCCTTTCATGAATGGATCTTAGAGCCAAAAAATGTCTTTTTTTATCTGTCTAGTTACTCCATTCCTATAAAACTGAAAGACAGTAATAATTTTGAATTCGAAGCTATGGCATTTTGGAGTCGTGTACCAGAATAATACGTGATGCAAAAGTATAGTGATTTTGTATGTGGAACATAGATTGTGGTTGTAAGGGGCTTGAGCAATCCTGGTAACTATGAAGATATCCTTCAAATTTTGTACCTGTACAACTCTTATGAAAATTAGAACTTTCAGATAGTTATAGTGGCAGACTTCCATAGAATTTGCAAAGCCAGACATAGGAACCACAGAAGGCACAGCAGAGAGAACCTAATTTGGAAAGACAAGTGGGGAGGCTAGACAGATAGTTTTGGCTAGTGGCCGACTTGTGGGCATTCTGAATTTTAAGGTGCATTTTCTGAGGTGAAATCTTAACAAAAGTCTAGTCCTTCTGAAAAACTTGTCAAGATTCCAGATCTGGATTAAGAACTGAGTAAACTAGGTAGGGTGGGGTAAGGGATCCCATGTTTGAAGTTTTGGCTGGATTTTGAGCCAAAACAAAGGATAAGATTCAGAAATGGTCTTGTTGGTTTTGCATGTTTTGCTTGAAACCAGTACAGATAGGTATAAAAGCATTTTTAGTCTTCCTTCCATGCATACAGTTTGTGATTTTTGGGAAATTTTTGGACTTCCATGTCTTTGCTGTTTTGGCAACTACAGTTACATATATGATGATTGTTCATGATGGAGCTTTCTTTGATGTATCGATGCACTAGTCTGCAATCCTTGCAAACATCCATGTTATTAGCTATTCCAACAGCATATCTGAACATCAGGTGTTCAGATGATATGGCTGTGTGATTTGGCTGCTGAAATGAAAATTTGGGCTGGTAAACAGCTTGGTAACTTTTTTATGATTTAAGGAAAAAAAATTAATGTGAGCACTTAAGGAAAATATGAGATTTGAAATTGGAATTGTTATGTTACTGCATAAATAACCATGATTGATTTTCCTTCAACTACTATATGAAGATATGCAATTAATTTTATATTTATTACCTTGATCAACTTGATGTAGAGTCTGAGCTTTTCTTGATTTATTTCTTCATGGAGATTTGCTGCTAAATATTGATCGTTTTGATAGTAAATGCAGAACAAAAGCGAGCTTCACATCCTTATGATGGCAAAGAAATTGAGCAACCAAAGTTGGAGTCGGTGAAGGTCTTCTTTCTCTAAGCTCGGTCATACTAATGTTCTTTTGGCTACTTAAATATGACGATATTTTGGCACACTGGAAGCACCTTACTGTAGCTTCCAACCTGTTTTGTTAGCATTAAAAAAAAGTTAAGTTTATAAAGGCATTTAAATCCTACCTTTTCCAAGGGTTTTTTTGTCCATTAACAAATTGCTTCTTCTCATCGGTGAGTTGGATTTTGCAGGAACCAGCGTTTGTGCCTAGGTTGGAGTATGGTGATGTTCATGCACTTGAAGCTGAGGCTCCAAAGACAGTGCGTGAATTCCAGTTTTTTCCGATTCAACCAAGCTGGCTGCAGAAGTCTGAAGATGTTAACCAGACTGGTTTTCCCAAGTCTTCAGTTGATACTTCACATAATGTGTCTGATGATTGTCATGGTGTTACTCCAGATGCGGAACGGGGCAATCTGTTTCCTTCATCTAGTAAGGTGGTTTTTCATGATGACAGCTATTATAAAACAGAGAAAACACAGGTATCTAGATTTTTGTGAATAATTTTACCGAAAGTTTTGATACATTGCCCCTAATGTAGTGGTTACTTCAGCAGCATTTATTTTAGAAGAAAGGTTATCCAAGAAATGCAATATTATAAAATGGTTAAGGAAGAAGTTACCTATAAGATATATTAAAAAGGATTGTTTTAATTCTTAATTAAATATTTACTTTACCTTTGATTACTTTAATTGCAAAATCAATCTCTATGGTCCCATGATTACAGAGTAGTTAATGGGTATTGATTGGAATGGATCATGATGCATACACAAAAATGGTGAATTAATCCTTGTATTTGATTCTCTAATAGTCATCTTGATCTCATATGTTCCTCACAGAAGCTTTTTGATTAGAAAGGGGAAGGACTGTGAATTGAGTAACCTAAGTTTATTCTTGAACTTTGATACAAACCTAATCTTTGGTATCTAATGTTGCATGTAAAATATGGATCGATCGGTCAAAGTTAAGCACAAAATCGAACATTCAAAAGGACATCAGAATATGCACAATGATCAAAATCTTTCTATCATCAGCGGATAGCTGTCTTCTTAATTTTACTTGCAGTGCTTCAGGTTCATCATCAACTGCTAATTTTTATAAATCTAAGAAAAAGAAAACTGCTAATTTTTTTTCTGTAGTCTACTTCCAGTGCTCTGAACACGACTTATTAATCTCTCATGACATCTTAAACTAGTTATGTATAGTTTAGTGGAGCCTCTTTATTTGTACTTTCTGGTGGTTGCATCGGAGAATTGTTATCACAATGATAAATAATTTCCATCTAGATATTGGACCTTGGTAGGGTGATCTCATCATTATCCCTATGCAGGTACATCCATCAGGATCATATGGTGTCAATGAAAACCAACAGCTTGATCATGCAAGAACTCCTGCTCCGGCAACATCAGAGGAAGTAAACCAAAAGAACTGTTACCCAACCATTCAAAACCTGAGAAAAAAAGACGAGTCATGTGTGCTCCACCATTGTTATGATTGTTGCAAGTATCTTGTGATGTCCCAGGAGAGATCAGAAACTACATCAGTAGATGCGCGACAAACAGGCTATTTTAGCAATGTTGATCATAGTCACAGGCCTCTGGTCGCTAAGTGGAGTGAAAAAGAAGGCCAGGTTGTTTATATTATGGATTATACTGGCACTACCCCATCTATGTCAAGTGGAACTAATTCAACTTTGAGTAGTGGATGTGATGAGGCTTCTAAAAGTGTTGGTGGTCGTGTGGACGGCAAACCCATGGAAGTAGTTAATGTTGATGTTGAGAAAGATTGTACAGATAGCAAATCCATGGAAGTAAATTGATGCTGATGATGAAGAGGAATGCATCAGAATGGGCAGAAAGAAAGACATGGGAATGATGAGGAGATGGCAGACAGGGTTTACAAGGATGATGAAGAGGAGAACACAGACAAGGATGCAGAGAACAATGAGATTGAAGGATGCTTCACCCCATTTGCTACATGGAGGCATATACTGTAACACTAGTGTAATAATACATTGGCATGATCACTGTTCTTTGAACTTGACGATGCTGTTTCTGATATCACTCTTCAATGTTTCAAGATTTTGCGTGTGATGAAACAGATGACTTGTTTAACAATAGAATTTCTTTGTTTGATTTCTTTCAATCCACTATTATATTTACTGCTTCTCCAAACATGAACACTGTAACGCATTCAACAAAAGAACGAGCAAAAATGCTGCAGCAATTGAAGCATATATCATGAGATAAGATTCTAAAACAGAGCCACAAGGAAGACCCAAAGCGTACGTAAATCCTCAACAGGGGATCTGTCGGACGAACCATCTGATGACGTTGACCGGCATCTTGATGAGCGCCACCGCCAGATTGGCCAGACCAGAGAAGCAGATGCAGCAAGGGCACAGGCAACCGAGGATTGTCCTGCATTTCAGAAGAAGAGGAAATGTTGTCACGCCGCCATCATCGATGACTCGGAAGAGATTCATGGAACGGGAGGAAGAGAGGTGAGGTGGAGGCTGACCCGAGTAACCACACAACAGCGCCGACGAGGGACAGGGCCAAGGCGAGGACGGCGAAGGGCAACCCTATCAGGAACCCAAGAGGCCTGCAGTCGTCCATTCGTTCGCGTCTCCTCTGCTTTCTCTTCTCCGCCCCCTCTCGCGAAAGGTCGGTTCTTGTTAATTTCTGGTGTATGAATTGACGAAAGTGCCCCGGGAAGAGATGAATTTTCGTTGACCATGCCGTCCCTTACTCTGATTCGTTGACATGGCCAACGGGCGCGTGGAGTCGGGCATGTGCCGCCGAGATTGACTTTATAATTCGTGCAAGTAGGACGCAGCTCTGGATCACATGCTTAATTGGCAACCACGCCTTTTCCAAGCCGCTTCACGTACCTGCTTCGCGACTCGACGCGAGGCTGATCGAGCGAGCGGGTCCCACGTTTAGAGGTGCACATGCTGAAAAGGTTGTATGATATACAAAAGACTTGGTATAGTGTAATATATTATCATCAGATTAATATTCGTTTAGTCTAATATATTATCATCAGATTAATATTTAAGATGTAAAAACATATTAATTGAAGTTTGGAAGAGTTAAAATTAGGATGAGAACCGCAAAAGCAATGGAAATGATTTGTAAGATTCTTCTTCTTGACAAGTTGGGATGATGGCTTGTAACTCAAATCAATCATCTCTTCGTCTTTCAAATGAGACTGAGTCATCGTTCCCTTTCAGCATCAGACAAACAAGTAAAAATAGATATCGATAGGTTTCCGATGAACCTCCAGTAATTATCATTTATACTCACATTTGCTGTAACAACTACAAGTATTTGACAGTGAAATATTGGGTGCAGCTCATATGTGGGCTTAGACCGGATGATTTGGGCACTGAGCCCATACGTAGGATCGGATAACAGCTACAAGTATTTGACAGTGAAATGATGTATTAAAAAAAAAGAAAAGGAAAAAAAAGTGATGTTTGTGACATGAGTAGGGCATGTGAAGAATCATTGCAACGAGCTTTATAATTTTAACGATCTACAGTTTATTTTCTCTGAAGTATTTTTTTACTATACTTATTTTGTGAGATTTAACATTTTCTTTTTATGAAATTCATATGATGATGACGTGTTATGGTTGAGTCAAGATTTGTGTTCTTAATGTTATTGTGATCATTTGGTTATTCCAGAAAAGACTTACTGTAAACCTATTATCATTATTGGTGATAGTGAAAGTTTGAAGTGTACCATGGTCCCGTGATTTTTTTCGCATTGAATTTTTTACGTAAAAATTCGATATCTCATTTTGTGATTGATTTATTGTTATACTATTTATGCTGCTCTAGTTAATATTTACTTTTGATAACAAGATATTTTGATAAAAAACCTATTTTTATACATAAGGAATAAAAAAATTTATTTCGTCATAATAGTTTTTCCCAATACTAAAGAGTAAAATATATATAGCATAAAAAAAGAAGCTCTTACAAGAGGAAAATATATGTTTGCCATTGCATAAAAATACATGAAAGATGTACACATTATTATGAGAAGTAAATTTAATTAAAAAAATAATTAAAGATTAAATAAAAATAATTATAACATCTAAAATTTAGTAAGAATGAAAAGTTACACAATGATAAAGATCATCATGGACAAAAATAATTATAAATTCTAGAATTTAATAAAAATAAAAATATGATAATATAAAAATAATAAATCATTATTTAATTAGATAGTTTACATATAATAAAACTATATGAATCTAGCCCTAACAATTAATTTTTGTAACTCTCATTTATGACCCTATAAATAGATGGATTTTATCATGATAAAATAAAAAAAATAGAGACTTGTGTATAAGAAAGAAAATTTTAGTTTACCTCTTGCTTCATCCCTCAATTATTCCTCTCTAACTCTCTCTATCTCTATCTTTTCTTTTATAAAAAAAATAGAGACTTGTGTATAAGAAAGAAAATTTTAGTTTACCTCTTGCTTCATCCCTCAATTATTCCTCTCTAACTCTCTCTATCTCATCTCATCTTTTCTTTCTCTTCTTTTTTTTTTCCATCAAAGTATATGAAAGCCAAGTCAAAATAACTAATAGTATATAACTTCAAGTGCGTATAACTACAAAAATTAGAATATTCAAACAAATATTTTGTTTAGATCACAAGACATAAGAGATGGTAGAGAGAGGTTACGAGGAGTCTCACAATGATATTATCCTTACTTTAAGCGAAAGAGATTCCTCGAAGAATATGAGGAAGAAGATAATCTATCAAGGGTTAGACGAAGATAATCTTGATAAAGTTGCAATCACTAACACCTCCAAAAATGTCCGAGAGAATTTTCAAAACTCGGAGTTAAGAATGTGAGAAAATTTTGACTTTAATCACTTAAAGAGGATTTTGAAATATTACAAATGAATGAGTTTGAGATTGTTTTAGATTCTTTTATACGAATTCTTACTATTGTCAATCAATTAAGAATAAATGATGAGAATCCAAAAGATATTTGTGTGATCGAAAAAGTACTTCAATTACTATATAAAAAATTCAATTTTATCATGATCTTTATTCAAGAATAAAAAATTTGAGACTAAATAATTATTGATAAGTTAATAAGTTTTTTGTAAAGATGTAAACAATTAGTCAACAAGAAGAAACCAAATGTAATAAAATAAGTTCTTCAAACAATGCTCACTTTGAAAGAAAAAAATAAAGGTTCAAGTGATTGTAGTCATCAAAAAGATAGATCGAGGATGTGAAAGAGGCTATGTTGTTGTAGAGAACATGGCCAAAGAGAAAAAGAAAGAAAGAATAAAAAAGATTAAAGTGTAAAATAACAATAAGAAAGAAGAGATAAAAGAGGCCAAAGGTATAATCATTCCAATATTCAATACTATTTTTGTAAAAAAATATAGCTATGTTAAAAAAAAAGTATCTTTTATTGCTAGCAAGAAAATATATTATTTCTTTCAAATATTTATTATATGCCAGAAATGAAGAATAATATTCTTAGTCTTGAATAACTCTTTATTAAAAACAATACAAATATAAAAAGAGATGTCAAAGAATATATTATTTATATTACCCATTAACCATGATGTGGCATAATATTTTTGTGTGAAGGACTCCTGATGATTGTGACACTTGAAGCTTGGACACTTGATCTTTAGAGATATCAATATGCTATCAAAAAAGAAGATGGTAAACGTTCTTCCTTATATAACACCTAAGTCAAATATATAAAGCGTGTGATTTGGCTAAATAACCAAGAAAAGGTTTTTCATATGAGTCAAATTTTAAGGCAAAGAAACCACTTCAACTTATTCACGTTGATATTTATGGTCCTATTGCTCCAATATTTTTTGGTGAGTATCACTATATTCTAACTTTTATTGATGATTATAAAGAATAATTTGGGTCTACTTCTTGAAAGAAAAAGGAGAGTTTTTTAGTATATTCAAAAGTTGAGAACCTTTATAAAGATAGAAAGTAGTTTATACGTTAAAACTATTCATTCTAATTGAGGTGATGAATTCATCTCCAAAAACATCTAAAGATTTTTGTAGTGAATATAATATATGACATTAACTCACACCATCATATTCTCTCCAAACAAAATGGTGTGACAGAGATAAAAAATCAAACAATACTCAACACGGTGAGAAGTATGATAATATAAAAAATATTCCCAAAGAATTTGGGTTGAAGCAGTGAGTTATGTTGTTTACATCTTCAATCAATGCCCCCCTACATTGAGCTTGAAGAACAAGACTCCTTGAAGAATACCGAGTATCTCATACTTTAAGATCTTTGAATGTATTAGTTATACACATATACCTGATAAAAGAGAAACTATGTTGGAAGATAAAAACTTCAAACTCATCTTCATTCGCTATAACGCTAAATCTAAAGTCTACAAAGTATTTGATATAACCACTCAAATATTATTGTTATAAATGTGAAGTTCAATGAAAAGGGTGAATGAAATTGGGAGAAAAACATTGAAAAGTTGCATCAACAAAAGGAAATGGAGTTTGAAATTGCTTCACCATATCGTCACCAACATCTTCTTCTTCTACACAATCATCTCCTAGAGATAACTCAGTACCTTAAAAGATAAAAAAGATTAAAGTGTAAAATAACAATAAGAAAGAAGAGATAAAAGAGGCCAAAGGTATAATCATTCCAATATTCAATACTATTTTTGTAAAAAAATATAGCTATGTTAAAAAAAAAGTATCTTTTATTGCTAGCAAGAAAATATATTATTTCTTTCAAATATTTATTATATGCCAGAAATGAAGAATAATATTCTTAGTCTTGAATAACTCTTTATTAAAAACAATACAAATATAAAAAGAGATGTCAAAGAATATATTATTTATATTACCCATTAACCATGATGTGGCATAATATTTTTGTGTGAAGGACTCCTGATGATTGTGACACTTGAAGCTTGGACACTTGATCTTTAGAGATATCAATATGCTATCAAAAAAGAAGATGGTAAACGTTCTTCCTTATATAACACCTAAGTCAAATATATAAAGCGTGTGATTTGGCTAAATAACCAAGAAAAGGTTTTTCATATGAGTCAAATTTTAAGGCAAAGAAACCACTTCAACTTATTCACGTTGATATTTATGGTCCTATTGCTCCAATATTTTTTGGTGAGTATCACTATATTCTAACTTTTATTGATGATTATAAAGAATAATTTGGGTCTACTTCTTGAAAGAAAAAGGAGAGTTTTTAGTATATTCAAAAGTTGAGAACCTTTATAAAGATAGAAAGTAGTTTATACGTTAAAACTATTCATTCTAATTGAGGTGATGAATTCATCTCCAAAAACATCTAAAGATTTTTGTAGTGAATATAATATATGACATTAACTCACACCATCATATTCTCTCCAAACAAAATGGTGTGACAGAGATAAAAAATCAAACAATACTCAACACGGTGAGAAGTATGATAAATATAAAAATATTCCCAAAGAATTTTGGGTTGAAGCAGTGAGTTATGTTGTTTACATCTTCAATCAATGCCCCCCTACATTGAGCTTGAAGAACAAGACTCCTTGAAGAATACCGAGTATCTCATACTTTAAGATCTTTGAATGTATTAGTTATACACATATACCTGATAAAAGAGAAACTATGTTGGAAGATAAAAACTTCAAACTCATCTTCATTCGCTATAACGCTAAATCTAAAGTCTACAAAGTATTTGATATAACCACTCAAATATTATTGTTATAAATGTGAAGTTCAATGAAAAGGGTGAATGAAATTGGGAGAAAAACATTGAAAAGTTGCATCAACAAAAGGAAATGGAGTTTGAAATTGCTTCACCATATCGTCACCAACATCTTCTTCTTCTACACAATCATCTCCTAGAGATAACTCAGTACCTTAAAAGATAAAAAGTCTAAAAAATGTATACAAAGTAATAGATGAATTATATCTTAATTATCTCTTTGTATATAGTGAACCATTTTAATATGAAGATATCATAAAAGATAAAATATGAAAGGATGTTATGAATGAAGAGAACTGCATTGAGAGAAATAAATCTTGAGAGTTTCTATCACTACCTTAAGGATAAAATCCTGGTATAAAGTGGGTTTACAAAATAACAATAATAAAAAGAATAAGGCTAAGCTAAGAAATACAAGGTTAGATTAGTGACAAATGATTATGAGTAAAAATTCTTGCATCGACTATGATGAAGTATTTGCCCATGTTATCAATTTAGATTGATTATATCTATTATCATACAAAATATTTGATCAATTTATCAAATGAATGCTAAATCTATATTTTTTTTGAATAATTTACTTAAAAAGAAGTATACTATTAGGTTAGGTTAAGAAAGGCATGAAGAGAAATTCTAAGTTAAGGAAAACTTTGAATGAGTTAAAGCAAGCATCTAGAGCATGAAATGCTAGATATAATGCCTATTTTAAGCAAAATAGATTATATCAAATCAAAGAGAAGGAATTTTCATTCGACTATATCAAATCCAGTGATAAGTTATGAATATTTTTATCAAGCTTCTTAATTCACGGATAATTTTTAAGATAAAGACATCATATGATAAAAATAAATTAAATTTAAAATAGATGTTAAGAGAATTAAACTCAATTAAAAGAGATAGATTGAAATCTTTCTCATGATCACATGGGTAAAAATAATTATAATCTTTAAAATTTTAATGAGAATAAAGAGGTACACCGTGATAAAAATTATCAAAAAAAATTATAAAAATAATAAATCACTAATAAATTAGATAAATTATATACAATAAAAATATATATCGGATCGTAGTCAATAGTTTCATTCGACTATATCAAATAAATTTTTATCGGATCGTAGTCGATAATTTCATTCGACTATATCAAATCCAATGATAAGCTATGAATATTTTTTATCAAACTTCTCAATTCAAAGATAATTTTAAGATGAAGACATCATATGATAAAAATAAATTAAATTTAAATAGATGTTAAGAGAATTAAACTCAATTAAAAGAGATAGATTGAAATCTTTCTCATGATCACATAGGTAAAAATAATTATAATCTTTAAAAATTTAATGAGAATAAAGAGGTACACCGTGATAAAAATTATCAAAAAAAATTATGAAAATAATAAATCACTAATAAATTAGATAAATTATATACAATAAAAGTATATATCGGATCGTAGTCGATAGTTTCATTCGACTATATCAAATAAATTTTTATTGGATCGTAGTCGACAGTTTCATTCGACTATATCAAATCCAGTGATAAGCTATGAATATTTTTATCAAACTTCTCAATTCAAAGATAATTTTTAAGATGAAGACATCATATGATAAAAATAAATTAAATTTAAAATAGATGTTAAGAGAATTAAACTCAATTAAAAGAGATAGATTGAAATCTTTCTCATGATCACATAGGTAAAAATAATTATAATCTTTAAAAATTTAATGAGAATAAAGAGGTACACCGTGATAAAAATTATCAAAAAAAATTATGAAAATAATAAATCACTAATAAATTAGATAAATTATATACAATAAAAGTATATATCGGATCGTAGTCGATAGTTTCATTCGACTATATCAAATAAATTTTTATTGGATCGTAGTCGACAGTTTCATTCGACTATATCAAATCCAGTGATAAGCTATGAATATTTTTATCAAACTTCTCAATTCAAAGATAATTTTTAAGATGAAGACATCATATGATAAAAATAAATTAAATTTAAAATAGATGTTAAGAGAATTAAACTCAATTAAAAGAGATAGATTGAAATCTTTCTCATGATCACATGGGTAAAAATAATTATAATCTTTAAAAATTTAATGAGAATAAAGAGGTACACCGTGATAAAAATTATCAAAAAAAATTATGAAAATAATAAATCACTAATAATTAGATAAATTATATACAATAAAAATATATATCGGATCGTAGTCGATAATTTCATTCGACTATATCAATAAATTTTTATCGGATCGTAGTCGACAAGTTTCATTCGACTATATACAATCTAGTGATAACTATGATTATTTTTATCAAGCTTCTTAATTCAAAGATAATTTTTCAGATGAAGACATCATATGATAAAAATAAATAATGAAATTTAAAATAGATGTTAAGAGAATTAAACTCAATTAAAAGAGATAGATTGAAATCTTTCTCATGATCACATAGGTAAAAATAATTATAATCTTTAAAAATTTAATGAGAATAAAGAGGTACACCGTGATAAAAATTATCAAAAAAAATTATGAAAATAATAAATCACTAATAAATTAGATAAATTATATACAATAAAAGTATATATCGGATCGTAGTCGATAGTTTCATTCGACTATATCAAATAAATTTTTATTGGATCGTAGTCGACAGTTTCATTCGACTATATCAAATCCAGTGATAAGCTATGAATATTTTTATCAAACTTCTCAATTCAAAGATAATTTTTAAGATGAAGACATCATATGATAAAAATAAATTAAATTTAAAATAGATGTTAAGAGAATTAAACTCAATTAAAAGAGATAGATTGAAATCTTTCTCATGATCACATAGGTAAAAATAATTATAATCTTTAAAAATTTAATGAGAATAAAGAGGTACACCGTGATAAAAATTATCAAAAAAAATTATGAAAATAATAAATCACTAATAAATTAGATAAATTATATACAATAAAAGTATATATCGGATCGTAGTCGATAGTTTCATTCGACTATATCAAATAAATTTTTATTGGATCGTAGTCGACAGTTTCATTCGACTATATCAAATCCAGTGATAAGCTATGAATATTTTTATCAAACTTCTCAATTCAAAGATAATTTTTAAGATGAAGACATCATATGATAAAAATAAATTAAATTTAAAATAGATGTTAAGAGAATTAAACTCAATTAAAAGAGATAGATTGAAATCTTTCTCATGATCACATGGGTAAAAATAATTATAATCTTTAAAAATTTAATGAGAATAAAGAGGTACACCGTGATAAAAATTATCAAAAAAATTATGAAAATAATAAATCACTAATAAATTAGATAAATTATATACAATAAAAATATATATCGGATCGTCGATAGTTTCATTCGACTATATCAAATAAATTTTTATCGGATCGTAGTCGACAGTTTCATTCGACTATATAAAATCTAGTGATAAGCTATGATTATTTTTATCAAGCTTCTTAATTCAAAGATAATTTTTAAGATGAAGACATCATATGATAAAAAATAAATAAATTTAAAATAGATGTTAAGAGAATTAAACTCAATTAAAAGAGATAGATTGAAATCTTTCTCATGATCACATGGGTAAAAATAATTATAATCTTTAAAAATTTAATGAGAACAAAGAGGTACACCGTGATAAAAATTATCAGAAAAAATTATGAAAATAATAAATCACTAATAAATTAGATAAATTATATACAATAACAATATATAAATATAATGAGTCTTATAACTATCATCTATCACCCTCTAAATAGATGAATCTTATCCTGATAAAGTATAGAAAATAAATAAATAAAGATTTATATAAAAAGAATTAATTTCCCTCTTTTTTCATACCTCCTTAATTTCCTTTCTCTAACTCATCTTTTCTTCTCCCCATCAGACATCTCTTCTGACTGAGAAATATGGTGTCAACCACTGGTTTTGGTATTATACCATTGTCCGAGGAATATTGTCAGTCCACCATTGCAAGTTCTGCGAAGAAAAGCTCAAGTTAATTTAATTACTACGGTAACTATGTTCTCTTCTTCCCTCACTGCACACGAAAGGACAAACAAGTAGTAATCTTCCCTTATCTCTCTCACCGGTGAATCCATCACTGTGCTTCCACCCGAAGAAGGAAAAGTCACCGTAACTAGAAATAGCTGGTGGTGGCTTCATGTCAGCGGCATTTGTCAGGTGGCCGAGGTCAGGTCGCCATTATTACGCGACTCTGTGTCCGGTCTCTCTGATTCCGTGTCCCATATCCAACTCACAAAAGCTGGTCTTTATCCCTGAAAGCGGAAGTCTCCGGTGCAACTTGCAGCTGATGGAGGACACTCCGTGTGTTCAAGCTGCTCGTGAAAGGACCACACCAACATGTGGTGATGGATTCAAAGCATCAACTGACAACGCCACCCTTCAAACCATGATCTTCATTAACTCGCATCAAAAAAATGCCTCCTTTTTACCATGCTAGCAGCTGAACTGCCTCGGCTGTCCCTTCTCCTTTTCTTTTCCTTCTGAGCATCCGTTGATTTTACGGGGAAGAAATGAAATCAAAACAGCAGAAAACGATGCAAGCAAACATAGTCTAGCCCTCGTCAAGGGGATGAAGAAGAGGACCTTTCACATTGACATTTACATATCCTGTGTTCTTTCTCCGATCTTTATGACTGCACAAGGCATTGTCATGTTTCTCTTCTCTCTTACTTGTTACTGCATGAAGCAGTAGTAGGTCTGCTTCATCTTCATGCCATGGCACTTACAGAGTTCACAAACGAGAAGAGACTGACTGATTGATTCTTCTGCTATAAAATTACTTCTACGGTACTGTCTCATTCCTGCAGTTATTATCATAGGTCACATTCATGTTGATGCATGGATCCAAACGATGTGCCATGAACCCAACACTATCTGTGTTTTTGAGTTTGTGATTGCATTTATGTATGGTCATTGTCGAAAATGACCTACATCTGGCATTAACCGAAGTTAATAATGAGTGTCAAACTTAAATGATCTTATCATCATCATTTATGTATGGTCCTCGAGAGTGTCCTTCGCTGTTATCACACACCAAATAGTAGTGAATGGTGCAGTGCCTCATTCCTCAGGTAGTACAAAAGGTTAGTGACCATGCAATGTATCGATGATTCATAGAAACGGTGATAGTTGAAATGGTTAAACCTATGTGAGGCTGTTCATGTACTTGAGTAGAATGAAGGTGGTGGTCCTTGCACCCTGCAAGGTTGTAAAGCTGGTATAACTTGTTCTATCAACTGTACATGAGATGTACCTTGCAAACAATTTCTTCAGCAGAATCACAAAAACCAGCAAGCAAAATGGGATCCAACGCTGCTACGTTGGAGAGTGGATACTAACTTGTCACACGCATGCATGCATGTCCCATGTACGTGTTGCGATACACGTACTCGAAACTATATACGGATACTGACGCAGGCAAGCAAGGAAGAAATCCACATGCAAGACATTAAAGCTTCATCAACCTGCACCAAGGAGTTGATGTCTTCTTCCAAAGCAGTGCCATACTACCTCGAAAACCTAGCTCTCGGCTTCCCTGCATTGCCTGATTTATTTGGAGCTTTAGAGAATGGCCACCGCAGAAAGGAAGACAGGTGAAAAGGACACGACTGCCATTATAAGAAGGGACCAGAGCTTAAAGACTACTCGCCAATCTCTCTCCTTTTCTCTTTTATCAAAGAGGGTGGGCAGTCACCCCAACAGATATGCATGCTGCCACTGTCTCCTCTGGCCCCTCTCTCTCTCTCTCTCTCTCTCTCTCTCTCTCTCTCTCTCTATCAACTTTCAATTTAAAAGACCTCAAAATTCTCATCCACAAGACCTTGAAATTATTGAGACACAGACAGAACGTTAGAGTTTGTGGGTGACAAGTCCAAACAAAAGCCCCTTGCAGAGAAATCTCAAGGAACTTGTGGTGGACATGCGCCCTCTCTAAGTCTATTACTCCAAAGTCCCTACTCAAGCTAATCCACAGCTTCTTCCTCGCTCCTCTCCCTTGTAGAGCAATCTGATGCAGTTAGTGTGCAGTGTTCGGTACGTGAAGTACGTCGACCTGGCTAACTAGCAGCTTTGGTAGAGACAATCGACTTCCGTGCACATAGATTCCGGAGCTTGGATATGCTTGCAGTCGAATCTTTGAGAGGTTCCAATGGAGACGATCGGGATGGGACGTTGGGGAACTTCCCCGTCTCCGATGACTTCGGCGACGAGGCCTTGCTCGAGGACATCGACTTCGGTGACCTCTTCATGGGAATCGATGACGGAGACGTGCTGCCGGACCTTGAGCTGGATCCAGCAGAGATTTTCGCGGCGTTCTCGGTCGGAGAGGAGGGCTCGGGCAAGGCGACGGCCGTGGAGGAGCCCGAAGGGGCGTTTGGTGGGGATGGCTCGGCGCAAGATGTGGTGGTCTTGGAGGCGGAGATGGGGGCGGAGGAGAAGGATGTGAAGAGACAGCGGGAGGAAGTCGTGGGTGCGACGACGACGGAGGACTCAATGGTCATGCCATCTGAGTTGAGATCTGAGTCGCCTGGCGGCGATAAAGGTCGTAAGCCGTCGTCTCCGTCGGCTACGAGGGGCTCACAGGGGAAGCGCAAATCAAAAGTAAGTGGTGTTCCAGTTCTTGCTCCTTACGTTGGTGTTTTGTTGTGGGGAGATAGATAGATGTGCTTCAAGAGCTAATCTTCTTCTCTCTCCTCATGTTGCTGATGGATGTGTGGCAGGTGGACTGGACGCCGGAGCTGCACCGGAGATTCGTGCAGGCGGTGGAGCAGCTGGGGATCGACAAAGCGGTGCCCTCCAGGATTTTAGAGCTCATGGGGATCGATTGCCTCACCCGACACAATATTGCTAGCCATCTACAAGTACTCTTTTCTTCTTCTTCTTCTTCTTCTTCTTCTTCTTCTTCTTGCTGCTATCACCATTTACAGAATCAGATCTCACCATGGTCATGAATAGAGTTGACATCTGATGATATGAATGCTGAGCATTTTTCTAATTCCATTATATATATATATATATATATATATATATATATATATATATATACATAATATAATTGATTGATTGAAAACCATGCAAGAACAGTTGCTCTTTCTTTCTGCTATCTCGATTGTACCACCAATAGTACTCACCAATAATATATTTGATGAATACTTTGCAACATGGAACATGAAACTGTTCCTGCAAACGATGCTTGTCCGGATTCCTGTCAGGCATCTACGATGCTTGTAACGATAAATTCCAACAAGAAAAGCAGAAATGCTTTATCCCTGCATGGGGAAAGACATTAGCTTTTGCTTTGCAGTCATGGCGTTCGACGTAAAACCGAGTTGTAAGAAGACTGATGTGGTGCATACGCAGAAGTATCGATCGCATCGGAAGCATTTGCTCGCGAGGGAGGTGGAGGCGGCGAGCTGGACGCGGCGACGGCAGATGTACCCAAAGAAGGACGTCAACCCATGGCTCGCCCCTACTATCGGCTTCCCACCTCCTCCTCCTCCTCCTCCGCCTGCGGTCCGGCCTTATCGGCCACTGCATGTCTGGGGGCACCCCACCGCAGAAGCGCCACTGGTCCACATGTGGCTACGGCGTCCGGTGCCGCAGTCTCCCTCGCTGCCGTGGGCTCCTCAGCCACCGGATCCCTCCTATTGGCACCACCTCTATCAAAGGGTACGCACGTCTCTCTCCCCGCGTCTGCTGCCTTCATCTACTCCAACTCGCTTCTTCCTTCTCCGTGCAGGGAGGTAGAGAAGGATGGGTTCCACATGCCATGACCCAGGGAACTCCTTGCTTCCCTCAGCCACTGCCGGCGGCGGTAATCTGCGTCCTGCTTTGCTCATCTACTTCAAAGTGTTTGCTGTGCTCACATTGCTGATGGCAGAATCAATGATGCAGAGGTTTCCGGCTCCACCACCTGTTCCGGGCATCGTCCCTCAACCCATGTATAGACCGATTCCTCCTCCCATGACCGACCACTCCAGCTCGCAGCTTCAACTTGATGCTCACCCTGTAAGCTCCTCTTATTCTTCTGTGGCCTCTTTTTCTCTTCTTAACAATGAAGTAGAAACCATATAGTTTTCGACTCTCAAACATCTAACTAAACATTTGAGATAGAAAACCAAACACAATCAGAATAATTCAAAATATAAAAAACTTCATTAAAAGAAAATTAATTTAAACTATAGCAAATTCATTAAAAGAAATCTGATTACAGTCGCTCGATCACTACTCTTTCGTCTGCTCCTCTCTCAATTTGAGTCAGTACACTCATGAAGGAAGACATATTAGGACTCAATTATATCCAGTAACGATTAGGTGTCCTAATCAATTAAACTCTTATCTTAACACTCCTCCATATTCCACATCAATCTCCAACAACATCTGTAGAGTGGCTAATCATCTTCTCCATTTTGAAGAGTTTTAGCTCAATTCATCACATCATGCCTTCAATTCATTTTACAACCTAATTGTTGATCACCATTATCATTATAAACTCAAATAAAGAGTTATTTCTACAGAAACAACTTATTTACGAACAAACATGCCAATATTGTCTTACTATGAAATTTCTACAAATAGCATTAGAAAATTAAATGAAAAAGAAATTTCATTTAGCACACATTTCTTTTGCTCAAATGAAAAAAAAAATTAAAACAAGAGAGTTTTCTTCTCAAAATGATAGCTTGTTCCATATAAACTACTTGTATTTGATGAGAACATCATCTTAACCCTGAGGATGGAAATGAGCTGCAGACTCTGAACAAGAATTCAACTTAATGTGTACCCCTATATATATATATATAAATCTCATATTAGCAAGCAAGATTTTGTTCTTAAACATCTTAATGTTCCTGACAACATGTCTTTCTATCTGTTTGTTGCTTCAGTCAACAGAAAGCATAGATGCAGCTATAGGAGATGTCTTATCCAAGCCATGGTTGCCATTGCCTCTTGGATTGAAGTCACCATCAGTAGATGGTGTGTTGGTGGAACTACAAAAGCAAGGGGTGCCAAAAGTGCCACCAGCTTGCGGATGATGCTGCTACATCAATCCACCTGAAAGAACAAATTTGCCGACAAGTCATATTCTAGTTTGTATCCTAATAAACTAATCTTCTTGTTTTCTTTTCCCCCCCTACTCTCATGTAAGTCATGCTTAAGAATGCTATTCTTTTAGGGAGCATCTGAGCTTAATAATTGAAGAGCATGGTGTGCTTCTTCTTTTTGTAGAACATATAATTAATTTTCTTTTGCACATATTATGATGATTTTAGATTTTGGTGGACTGACAAAGTGAGAGAAATAAATGCATTAGGTAGTGTGTGCTAGTTGGGTAAAAGTTAGATTACCTCACTCTTTAAGAGATTTTTCTAAGTGGAGTATAACAAGTAGAATCATGTTCTGTCCTCTTGAAATTTCAACCTTACTATGAGAGAACAGTTTTATGCATCACTGCACAATTCTAATTGTATAGTGTGACTTGATGATGGATCATGAAACTAATGATCTTTTGTACTTCTAAAGTTGATCAAACCACTTAACATACATAGTTTCAATCTGGCATCTTGTTAAGGAAAATGGAGGCAACTGCTTGCTCTATGTGTATATACTTGATTCATTCTTTCTGAGGGCTTCTCAAAGTCTGCCACAGATCAAACATTGATGTCACTTCCCAAGAATGTCAGTCACTATGAGGTGCTATTGTTTCTGGATTTCTTTTATTGCAACTTCTCTCTGTATATTTCTGAATTGGTAGTAAAAATAGCAAATGGTGGCATAATAGCAAAAGGATTTGTGATGAAAATGCTGAACTTTTTCGAAATGTCTTCTTCTAAATTCTTCTTCTTCGAAACAATAGTTTTATTTTTTTGTAAATGTATTCAGCTTCTTTGGTATGATAGTGCTCAAGTTTCCCTCTTTTTTTTTTTTTGTTTTCTATAACAAGATTAGCTATAAATGCCAGGAAACTTGAGGTTATGAGCTATATGGATTTCCAACTGCAGAATGTATTTTGGTTCCAATCTGATGTATTTTATGCAATGAAGTTGTTAGCTATTTTCTGCCTTGATAATGGAGCAGCTTATATTTACAGACAATTAGAAGGACAGATTTGTAATTACATATTGTTTGATTTCTAAAATCATAATGTAGAGAGAGAGAGAGAGAGAGAGAGAGAGAGAGAGAGAGAGAGAGAGAGAGAGAGGATTCCCTGAGCACCATGATCATGAATGATGTCTGAGAACAAGGATGATCAGTGAGGATATCGAAATTAAAAGGACACAACTTTGTTGAATGCTCACATTAGCCCTGTTTGACTATTTGCTGATCTATTCTTTGATCCTGAAGCCATCAATTTATGCCATCAAACAGAAATAGAGCAAGATATAGCTAGTGCACACTTGAAGAATGCAATGTGAAGGGGACTTTGTATTGTTTTTTTTTTCACAATCATATCATAGAGTTTCTTCAACTTTTTTGTCAGGATGAGATTACATACAGGATCAAAGTCACGGTAGGGTGATCTTTAGTTTTACCACTTACTCTAGAATCAAGACAAGTTGTCATTGCTTTAAATCTCTCATTAATTTTTGTGTTGAAGTTTGTTTAGATAAAAAAAAATCAATATATGAAATCCATTTTATGAGAGATGTCCATATGAAATATCTTAATGATAAAAATAATAGTAATAATAATAAATCATCTATCCATCTTCAGTTTTCATATTTCATATTTTTTTCTTTCTGATGGTTGTGTGGCATTTCATTTGAAATGTTGAGAGATTCACTTTTGTGGAGCTCACAAACAAGCTGCCCTTTCATGGGTGGCTGTTTCTCTCACCAATTATATGGTAATGATGGACTGAGGTGCTGCAGCTAATGCCACTGTATGCACTGTGGCAGGAGCAGTGGCAGCACTGGATCAGAGCTGGCCATTAGTGCTTGTTGCACAGTGCAACACAGCCATGTCAGGTACTGTACATGCAGCATCTATTTGGGCATGGCATGCAAAGCCTTGATCTGTGATGATGATGATGATGATGATGATGATGATGACAGAATACTTTCTCACAGACCACCAGTCACAACACTTTTGTACAGTATAATCCTATCATGTAGCTATTGAATATCTTCAATGGCTACACAGTTCATTGATGAGTAAATGTTCTCCATAAAAATAATAAAGTTTGTGCTTTTGAGTGATGAACAGAATAAAGCATGCAAAAAGTTACTTTGATACAACCAAAAGTTAGGGACCCAAGAAGTAACCCGTGATCCAAAAATTATAAGATAGTTTCTACACCTAATTCAATAGGATCATAATTTATAAAATTATGATAATTATCTTTAGATCTTATAAATAGGATCATAATTTATAAAATAAAATAAGAAGTATACGTTAAATATCTTGTAAGCCTTAATTGCAACTTCTGTTTTTATCGTTTCCTAATCCCCGAGAGGCCCAACCTCCGCGTTCCCCCGCCATCACCGCTTGCTGGGTTTACCCTATACGGGGCCCCATCCTCAGAGCTCTTCTTCATTGGGAGTAGATCGTTTCCGGTCTTCTGATCCACATCCCTCGTGGACAAGCTAAGCTTCTGCCCTGACACCGAAATCACCTTCACATACACTTCTTGATCGCGCTTCACCACATCCTTGGGATTGGCGATTCTCCAACAGGCAACCTGGCGGAGGCTTTCTTCTTGGACTGGGACCGGGGATCGTAGGGAGGAGGCTTGCTGGCCTTGGACCTGGGCGGGAGGATGGCGTGGATGATGGTGAGGAGGGCACGGACGAAGTAATCGGGCATCTGGGCACCATTGACCTTGAGTTTGGCGTCGAACTCAACGACAGTCTCGGATCGTGGCCGAGCTCGGTGATGAACTCGGCCAGGACCTTGTCGCCGCAGCCAATGTAGGACTCCAGTTCCGTGCACACCTTGGAGACCAGGGATAGGCCCTCCAGCTTCTTCAGGCCCTCGTTCCCCAGCGCCGCCACCGCCGCCGCGGGCGCCACGGAGGAGCAGAAAAGGCAAAGAGTCGGAAGATTTAAGGTCAGGGTTTAGCAGATTGGTGAAGGGGAACGCCGGTGGCGAACGGAGCGGCAAACCACGAGATCGGAACGCCAATCTTGAAGCGGCCTAATGTTTCTTGGGCCTTTTTGCAGATGTATCCTTGCCAAGTTTGGAAACGGTGTATTCGCCCTTACAATTTTTCGTATTATATATATAATCACCGAATATTTAATTCATTTTTTTTTATCGAAAATTTAAAATATCTAAATTAGAGTTTTTTTTTTTCCTCCTTAGTGAGTTAATTCATTTTCTCATATGAGGAATATAACCAAAAAAATAAATCGCCAACTGAAATCTAATTCTTGATTTATGCATTCGAAATATAATCTAAATTAAAAATAAATAATTAATTAATTTTTCCTTGAAGAGTGGCCCATCTCTTCTCCTATCTAATGATAGACAGACAAGACAGATGCACCCACTGCACCACGCTTTACTCCTCCCTGAACGTCGAGTTTGTCGATCGCCTCTCCGTTGTCATTCCTTGTGACATCGTCAGCTATTGTGATGGATGACCTGTTGCTCCAGGAGATACTATGGGCATCGCTCTTCTCCGCGTCATTTCCCCACCCCAACGATCGCCCCATGATGATGGAGGAGACTCTCTTCTACCTTTGGGATTTATTTGTCTTCACTGAAATATTCTTATCTTTAGCATCAATTAATTCTATCAGTGAAAAAAAAATGAAAAGAACAGTGAAATTAGAAATAGACTAATTAGTAACAGATTCTATAAACTGTGACAACACAAATGTGAGTTATGCATCTTAGGCATCTCTCAGATAATATAAATACACATCATGCGACTTAGAACAGATAAATTATACATACTAATTGTTGGCCATGCTTGCATGCCTTGTAAAAAACACCAGAGGGACCAGGAATTAACCAGGTGGAAATTAAATATGCATAGTTCGCCTCACTAAGTATATGAAAATTGTGATTAAACACATGCCTGATGCAGTAGTAGAAGCATTAGATAGGAAGCCACAAAGATTATACCTAGATTGAACACTCATAAATTTCAAATATAATGAAATAAACAAGATGTGAAGGATTTAAAGGTGAGATAATGCCACACCATGATTCTAAAAGTTTCATGAAAAAGCAGCTATTGTGTATTGAAAACTTGGAACTTCCAAAGTCTGGGTCCAGTAGAACAAAAAGAACCAAACCATGAATTGGATGGATTGGAATATACATGAAACCTACAGACACACATGGGAGGAGGCAGCACAGACATTATTGTCTTTTTGGCAACAAAAAGGTGCCACAAATTGTCCACTTGTGTACTTGATTTCACGTTTCGGTGGTGCTCACAAAAATTAAAAGAGAAAATCAAAGTTGCTAGGAAAGAGCTTATCAGTGACACACCAAAGCTCGTCCAACATCCTCAGTAGAAGTAGAAGAGAGAAAAGATTCAGTTCCTCGGAGATCTAATCTGGCCCGAAAGGTTTGGATATCTGACATCCGCTTCACGAATCTGGTAAAGCGGTTCCAATTATGAGAGTCGAAGAGACTTCTATTCATTCTGACATAGTTAAAAGATAATGAGGCCTCATAAACACCACCGTAGTAAAGCTTGGCGTTCTTTACAACCTGATCCAGAGATGGCTCATCCAACCTAGCAAAAGAGTTTTCACCAGTAAGGGGCAGTTTACACATCCTAGCAGTATATATAAGCTTCCTGAGAAATCCTTCTGGGCTGCTCCTTGGATTGCTACTTTCCTCTGAGTCTCGCATATCGAAGCACATACAGCACAGTGTCATTCTGTACCGACTGAACATGCGGGCTATTGGGAGATAGCCATCTCGAATAAGGGTATTGTAATAACCAGCAGTTAGCTCAGATGGATGTGAGTTTGTGCTATAGTGCCAGTGTATGCCAGCAACTTTTGCAGAGATCTGAACACCAGTGCCCAAAAAAATTACATCAGCCACCATGCACAACCTCTCTCCATGAAGAAGAAGCAACCCTGAGTACCATTCAAGAAAAAACTGTCCATAAGGGGTGTTCCAAGAACCATCACTTTTGAAGAAAGCTGTTTCCTCGGGGTTCCGTGGGAAGTTACTCGCACCAATAGGGCCACCATATCCCCACTCATCCATGCCAACTTTTTGTGCACAAGCGCTTAGTGATGCCAACATATACTAAGGAAGAGACAAGAAACTAAATCATCAAAAACCATATTACTAAGAACACTATAAACATCAAAAGCCATAGTACTAGTGTTCACAAATGCTGACTGCTCTCTGACCTTATCATAACACTGAAATTCTCCTAGCTCGGCTGCAGCCCTTGCTCGAATTAACTTCTCAGATGGGCAAGAAGGATACCTAAGTTCACCAGCAGGGCCCATACCAACTTGAATTTCCTGCGAAAATGCAGAATAAGATGAATTGAGTAAATAATCAATGAGAAAAAGTCTAGAAGCTTAAAATCTTACTGTTATTACAACTCGTAAGAAGTCCCTGAATGTATCCCTGAAACTCCTCATAAAATCTGAATAAGCCTGGATTGGAGATCGTCCCCTTAGAACAGGAAAAACATCACATCCCAAAGAGATGTACTCCTTATTCCTTCTGCCAAACCTGTCGGCAAAAGCCAAATTTGGCTCCTTGTCCATTTCTTCAAGTACCCATCTCGGGAGAGGTATCCTTTATAAGGGAAGATAATTTTAGTACCCAGAAAGCAAAGCCAAGATTGACAGAACAAATGCCAAAATGCTAAACAATGTATCATTATCATCAGAATCTTTAAACAAAATGCAAATTCACATATCAAACTTCCTTCTGGTTGATGCAGTAAACTTATTTCTATTTTATAGTCAGTCTGCAGCATAGTTAATGCAACTTCAAATAAAACAATTGTTTTAAATATCATCCACTGCTGTTTGCACTTTATACAGTCAATACCATCCTATTAGAAATTCGTAGAATTTTAGGCACATATATGAAATGAGTAAGACATCTATGAAACCTCAAAAACATTTTTTAAACAATCCCCCAATATCAGTGATTTCAATAGGCGCTCGGGCGAGGTGAGGCGAGGCCAGAGCGCCTCGCTTCATTCCCAAGCGACGCGCTTCAAAGAGGTGCTGCTTGGGCGCTAAGCGCTTCGGGCGAGCGCCCAGGTTAAACCAAGTGACTGAACTAGCGTTTTAGGTCTGGTTCGGTCTCCGGTGTTTTAGTTGGTTCAATTAAACCAACTAAAGCACCGATATCAGCCTTCCTCTTGTGACTTCCCAACCCTAACCCTGCTCACCGTTCCCGCTCTTGCTGCTACCGCTATCGCTGCCACTGTCGCCTCTCCCGCTGTTGCTGCTCACTGCTACCGCTGCTGCTGCCACTGTCGTTGCTCGCCGCTCCCACTCTCGCTGCCACTGTCATCGCTCGCCGCTCCCGCTGCTCGCTGTTATCGATGTCACTGCTTTCAGTCAGCAGTCTCAATCTTCCTCTTACTCACACTCTTCTCATTTCGTATATTGTTAATAGTATATTAACAGTATACTACTAACTGTATACTAGTAATAGTATTCTTATTTATTAGATTAATAATATATTATTTTTTATTTTAATACTGTTAATTTTTATTTATTTGAAATTATTGTTATTGTTTTGAATTTTGAGACTTTTTGTTAATGTGATATTGTAACTTTACAAGATTTTCTTAATTTAATATCATATTTTTATTTAAATAATTATATTTATTAATTATATTGTATATTTTTATATTTTAGCGCCTCCCTTCGCTCGGGCGAGCGCCTAGCATCTCGAGCGTTTTTGAATCTTGGTGCCAAAATCACTGCCCAATATTAACAGCCATGATGTAGCCTGACGGGATAATCGACCAATTAACATGATAGACCCAAACCGCATGCTCCAAAATGCTTAAGCCTATTTACATTAGATCCTGTTACTTCCAACGTGAGACTATGTCACAATCTTTCACCAACAAAAGTTCGACGACTTCGCCAAAGCTTAAAATCCAACTCGTAACCGAGAACCATGCATGATAGATAACAAGCGAAACCCAATCCAATGATAACTCACACCATGGACCCAAACATTGATAGTTCCGGTATCGGCACAGTACACTTCTCGTCCATGCCAATGCATCAACACATGATATGTTGGCAGGTACCATGGTAACAAGAAGGGGTGGAGGGGTGGGGAGAGGGGAGGAGAGGGGAGGGGAGGGGGAGAAGGAGAAGGAGAAGAAGAAGAGGAGGAGGAGGAAGAAGAAGATGAGGAGGAACCACAATGGAGGAGAGAATGAAGGGGAGTGCAATGCTGGGCATGGGCCAATGCTGACGATAAGCCCGGGCTTACAAGGCAGTATGCCTGGTTCATAGGGCTAACAGGGTAGAAAGCCCAGTACTGCACTTGGACCGACCAAAAAGGGGTGACTTGTGCCCCAGTCAACACCTGGATTGGTGCCTGCATAAACAAAACTGCATTTATTATTTTTCACCTAACCTTACAAGGAAATCAATCCATTAACTTAATAGGCCTAAAACCAAGTGACCCAATACACTTAAACCCAAGCTATTTTCTTTATAGAATGCAATGCCAACAAAAGATCATCTCTTTCACCCAAAATTCAGCAAAAAAACCTCATTGAAAGTGGTTTCACAAAGTTATAACACACTGCAGTGTCTTTTGTCTCAGTCAAACAAAACTTTAGTCCAAGTTTTCAGCTAAGCTAGCCTATTTGTTCTTTATTAACTTGTTAAACACCAAACAATCCTTGAAGCCTAGTGGGTTCCAATATCAATACATGGATAATGTCAGTCAATCCATCATCTTATTTCAAATGATGAGAAACTCATGCTGTAAGAATACTTAAGAATGATAATAAATACACAGTGCTTTTACACTTACTAAGCCAACACTACTGAAGTTTTTCTCATATAAATGTAAAACTGCATTTGCAACGCATTTACTATTTGTACTAGAATAAATTTTCAAGAAAAAATAATTCCAAATATTACGACTGGATTGCACCGAGACTGCAGCTTAAAGCTATCAACGTATCGGACTCAATGTTCCCAAAATTGTACCGGATTTTATTTTTGGTATATGATTGGTTTCAGCTTATTCAACAACCAAATGATCGTTAATTTTCTAAAACGGATTTCTTGCCACTGTTCTTCATACAAGTAGCATAAATTTAAATTTCTTGATTATCTAGTTTAGTGCCTTACTAAGATACATAGTAAAGAATTGAATTCCTTGCTTTAAGGTTATGCGAAAAGACAAAGGAAATCTTGTTCTTTTTTTGGTATATTATGCATGCATCATATGCAACATATGCATGCATGAGTGATGACAAGATAATTTGTCCGCATGCAAATTAAGTATGAGTTTATTTTTCAAGAAAGTTACAGCAGCTGCTTCTCTAATCTAACCATGACATTACAATTACATCATAAATGGATGTGGGTGTGTATTCTTGTATCAAGTATAGTAACTAGGAAATGAGCCATTAATGCTACAGCATTTTAAGAAATGTAAAATAGGTTTTCACCATTGATTTAAGCATGTCAGTTAGCTTAAAGCACCTGAAAGAAACCCAGATATGCCGAACGCGAAAAACCACACAACACTCTTATCTGAAAGCACATTAGAGGACACTAGGTTTTGGAATGCAAGAATTGTAGAGTAAGATGCAAAAAGGAAATCAAGAATTCAAGAGAGTAGGATCGGAGATAGACCAGCCAGGGTCTCCGGGGCCCGTCCCCCACTGGTGAAAAGCCATGACCGCTCGCACCTTGAGGCCGCAGCGCTGCGCCAACATGACCAAATCCATGTACCCGCCCCAGTCGTACACCCCCGGCGCCTCCCTCTCCACGATCCCCCACCAGCACTCCACCGCGATCCCCTCCACGCCGGCCGCCGAAAGCGCCATGAAAGACGCCCTCATCGCCTTCTTGCGCGCCATCTGGCCCGACGGCCCCACGGCGTCGAGCGGGAGCGTGACGAACACCCGCGCGCCCTGACCGGATCGCGGTGGCGGGGGGATGGCGGGGTGGAGCTCGCCGCCGCTTCCGGAGGAGGACGACGACGAGCCCTCGAGAGACCCGTTGGCGCCGGAGGAGGGCTTAGAGAAGTGGAGGCGGGAAGAGACGGCAAGGCGGAGGGGGGAGAGGAGGCGGTGGCCGGAAAACAGGCAGAGGGGCGGCGGAGCGGCGACGTAGGAGGGGGCGGGGCGGGGGCGGCCGGGGGATGCCGCGACGGCGAAGATCGACGGCGGCGGTGGAGCCGGGATCACCGTCATTCGAGCGGGTTCTTGAGGCGCTGGGGGGTTCTTGGGAGGACAAGTAATTTGGTGAGGTTCGTTTTCGCCTCTTCTTGACCTTCGCCTCCTTTTTAATGGAGGCCAATTTATTGGGCCTTTTTATTTTTATTTTTATTTTTTTATTTTATTTTTTCCCGAAACAGAAAAAGGCTTTCTATTAACTCAGAAGACGACGACAGCATTTAGCATTTCTACCATCTCCTTTGTTGAGCCTGTCGTCCTCGTGCCATGTTTCACAAAACTAAAATCGAAAACCCAATCTGTTTTCTAGTAGATTTACAACACCCTTAGTAACACCTCCTCATCTCCTGTGTAGAAGCTTGCAGCAAAAACAAAGAACGTGCAGTGTTGTAGCATGAGTTTTTCAAAACACATTCCAGTCAATGCGAGAAGCATCAGAATTGGCATGGCATGGCATGGCATGGCATGGCATGGCATGAAAGGAAATACTTATAAGTCGACTTCCTAGTTGGTTGCCTTTTTAATGTTAGGTGTCTAAATTCGTTTATTGACATTGGGAAAATTTATAGTAACTATGGGAATATAGTTGGAGGTGACCAAGTATAAAAACCTTTTAAAAGTGATGAATGCAAGTATTAATTATAATATATGAGCTTGGGTTGACAACCAACTTTATTTTATTATTGAATTATTTTATATAATTCATCATGAACTCTTTGAAGAGACTAACTCTGAGGGCAAATTAAAGAATCATTCTCTTATCATCTCTCGTGGAGTTATCAAGAATGAGTAGCAAATAAGAGAGTATGTTGTCTCAGACAACATCATTTGCCAAGTAAATATAACTATATATTTAGAAGGATTTGAGCTTCTTTCGTATAACTTAATGTTGGCATTAATAAAGGGATCGATTCTTCCATAATACTTTTAATAAAGGAGGACTATAAGGATTGATCCCTGGCTACTTTCCTTTTTTTAATCTCATTTTTAATATCTTTTACTTAATGATCTATCTTATAAAATTGAAGACGAATATCTAGAGGGAGCTGATTGAGCAACCAAGGCCCTTTGTCCCTTGGGCTTTTGGAGAGAATGGTTGATAGGGATAATATTAATACCCTTGAGCTCTCTTTATTACATGGATTAACAAACAATAAAGACATATAAACCGATGATCATTAATGACAATATACCTCAACTTTCCTAAATGATAAGGATAATAATATTGATACTTTCTAGCTCCCTCCATTATGTGGACTAATAAAGAATAAAGATATGAAACCAGTGAACATTAATAACAAAAAGCCCCAACTAGACACCTCTTGGTTAAGATCTCTAGCTATGCCACTATATTAATGACTGACAACAAACCGTCCTCATCAATGCATTTGTCATTTAGAGTAGGGGGGCCTTGGCTAATAAATGACTAGACTACTTGGCTCCTAGGTATAAAAGTCATGCCTTAAATTAAGCTGAGGAAGTAGGCAAATACTCTCTCTACTCTCTGATTTACATAGCTCATAATATTATCTTTATCCTCCTCTCTTACGTTGACTTAAGTAATAGAGAGGTTGAGCCGAGAAGCCCCTAATATAGACCTATTGTGTAGGACTACCAATGGCTAAAAGACGACTATGTCGCTATGAGATAACCCTGCAACAGGGGAGACCCCCGTTCCTCGACTCAACCTCTTCGTTCCAAAGTTAGATCACCCCCAATGAACTATCCTCCAATGGACCTCTCTCGTCAGTCCGTCACATCAGCACTCGACATCAATAAGGATGAGACACTATGGTAAGTTTACACCTTCGATAATGAACCAATTGGATTGACTCACCAGTTAATGGTATTTATGACCCTTTTATCACTTCCAACTATTGGAGAGAATGGTGATGTGCCCCGTGAGGTAGGTTTTGAGGAGAGTTATTTTCTTGTGATAAATCAATAGGGAAGATATCTTATAATAAATATTTGGCTAAAGGAACTTACTTATTAGTCTAGTTTATTTTTGCTAATAATATATAACTCCGTTGTAGTCTAGTTGGTTACGATACTCGGCTCTCACCCGAGAGACCCCGGTTAGTCCCGGCAACGGAATTAGTTTTTATTTCGAAATAATTTTTGTTCCAGTTTTGGTGCGGATCTTTATAATCCACCTAATTTACTTATTAGTTTAATTTATTTTTTTAACAATATGTAACTCCGTTGTAGTCTAGTTGGTTAGGATACTCGGCTCTCACCCGAGAGACCCGGGTTCGAGTCCCGGCAACGGAATTTATTTTTACTTCGAGATCATTTTGTTCCTGTTTTGGCGCGGATGCTTCTTTCCTTTATAATCCACCTAGTTGCCATATTCCCCCTCTCGTCAGTCGAATCAAATTAGGGTTCTTTACTTCTTTAATTCTCCTTCCTCCTCTCGTCCTCCTCCTCCTCCTCCAACAGCAGCAGTAACCACCACCACCTCCTCCACACCGATGATCCCACCCCCTTGCCACATCACTATCTCCCCCACGCCTTATGATTGCTTCTTCTCCTTTCTCCCCTTGCAGAGCTCTGTTTCTTGGATGTTATTCGATCCGCCTACCTCGCGACCGAGTCGCCTCGGCTCCCTATTGGTACCATCTCCTTCCGGTCCCTCCCGTCTATGTACCGATATATAGTTCTCATGTTGGTTTTCGATTTGCTCCTGCGAACGAGATTGTTTGATGCCATCTTTCAGATCCTCATGGACCGCAACTCTCTTGAACTGACCATAGACAGGTATCACTTTACTTTTATGTCTCCTTTGCAATAGTGATGCCTGTATGGGATTTTAATATATTTTATTTAGTAGGTGAAACTAGTAGAGGATGGGGGCACCAAAAAGATCCTTCTTCCTAATTTGCATAAATATATCGACGTACTTAATGGAATGAATTTATGATAAAAGGGAATTTGGTCTTTTATTGTGCACTTGTTTTGAAATATTTGGTTGTACAACTCTTTTTTCTTACAATGCCTTCTTAGGTTTTAAGTTTCTCTTCTTAATAATAATAAATTCATTTATGTCAAGTTGTTTTTTATAATAATTCTTGGAATATAGTTAGAGATGATCGAGTATAAAAACTTAAAAAGTTGAAGGTGATCGATACAAGCATTAATTATAACATATGAGTTTGGATGCAATGGATCTTATTTTATTATTGAATTATTTTATATAACTTACCATTAACTTTTTGGAGGGAGATTATAGGCACTTTATAACTAATAAAGTTGATTTCTTGACAAGTTGGCTAAAAGAAGAGACCAACTCTAGGGGGCGATTTAGAGAACTATTCTCTTATCATACCTCATAGAGTTATTGAGAATGTGTAGCATATAAGTGAGTCTATTGTCCCAAACAATATTTGAAAAGTAAATATAGCCATATTTAGAATGATTGAAGCTTCTTTTCTATAACTTCAATGTTGGCATTCGAAATGTCTAAAGGATCGATTTCTCCATAATATTTCTAACAAAAGGGGACTATAAATAAGGATCTGACTACTTTCCTTATCTGATTTTATTTTTAATATCATTTAATTATTGATCTATCTTATAAAATTAAAGGTGAATTCGATCGATTGAGCAACCAAGGCCCTTTATCCCTTGGCTTTTGGAGAGGATGGTTGATGGGGATAATATTAGTCCCTTCAACTCCCTTCACTAAGTGGATTAGCAAACAATAATAAAGGCATGAGAACCAATGATCATTAATGACAACATACCTTAATTTTTTTAATGATAAGAATAATATTAGTACTCTCCGGCTCCCTTTTCTATATGAACTAATAAACAATAAAGGCATGAGAACCAACGAACATTAATAACAACACGTCTCAACTTCCCTAAACACATTTTGGCTAATATCTCAAGCTATGCTTCTACATTAATAACTGACAGTAAGTTGCCCTCATTAATATCTCTATCATTTAGAGTACGAGGGACTTTGGCTAATACATGACTAGACCAGTCGACGCCCAAGTATAAAAGTCACGTCTTAAGTTAAGCTGAAAAAGTAGGCAAATACTCTCTATACTCTCTACTTTTTCATTTTCATAGCTCATATTACTGTCTTCCTCCTTCTTCGCATTACGTTAACTTAAGCATCGGAGGGGTCGAGCCGTTAAAGTAGACTTGCTATGCAGGACTATTAATGGCAAAGAGATGATCTCGTCACCATGAGATGACCCCACAACAAGAGAGACCCTTGTTCCTGACCTTTCTATTCTAAAGTCAGACAAAATATCCCCCCAGTGGACCTCTCTTATCGATCTGCCACGTGAACACCTAACATCAGGAGACATTAGGATGAGAATTTAACGGTTGATGGTATTGGGGGCCGTTTATCCATTGAGAATTTACTTATTAATATAATATATTGTCAACCAAATGTAACTCCGTTGTAGTCTAGTTGGTTAGGATACTCGGCTCTCACCCGAGAGACCCGGGTTCGAGTCCCGGCAACGGAATTTATTTTTACTTCGAGATCATTTTGTTCCTGTTTTGGCACGGATGCTTCTTTCCTTTGTAATCCACCTAGTTGCCATATTCCCTCTCGTCAGTCGAATCAAATTAGGGTTCTTTTCTTCTTTAATTCTCCTTCCTCCTCTCGGCCTCCTTCTCCTTCTCCTCCTCCAACAGCAGCAGTAACCACCACCACCTCCTCGACACCGATGTGTGATACGAGAACACCATGGCTATGCTCGATTCCTCCGACATCAAGGATTCCGTCCACAAAGGCTCATACTCTGATCCCACCCCCTTGCCATCATCACTATCTCCCCCACGCCTTATGATTGCTTCTTCTCCTTTCTCCCCTTGCAGGGCTCTGTTTCTTGGATGTTGTTCGATCCGCCTACCTCGCGACCGAGTCGCCTCGGCTCCCTATTGGTACCATCTCCTTCCGGTCCCTCCCGTCTATGTACCGATATATAGTTCTCATGTTGGTTTTCGATTTGCTCCTGCGAACGAGATTGTTTGATGCCATCTTTCAGATCCTCATGGACCGCAACTCTCTTGAACTGACCATAGACAGTTATCATCTTAATTTTAGTGTTTCCTTTGCAATAGTGATGCCTGTATGTTATTCTTGATGTTATGTAGCTGCGCAGTGCTGCTATGCTAGATTGTACTTGATGAAATCGGACAAGCCTCGAAGGCCATCTAGTGGATTTGGGAAGCTTGTTCTTGTTAAAAAGGTTAAATGTTCTCTCCCAGTTTCTTTGTGGATTAGCATCATGCTAAATTTTGCAACTCGTTGTCTTTTTTAGGCATGGTCACCATTTAATCTTGCATTAGGTGGAGAGGGGACTGTAAGGGATTCGTGCTATTTGTTTGACTCTTCTGGT